>JACEGR010009084.1:0-29952 GCA_014170235.1 Listronotus bonariensis
ATAAGCATATTAAATATTTTTCATCTAATTTTGTTGTGTTTTGACAATATTATTTATACAATTAAAAGTCTAATTTGATCCTAACTGGATTACATTTATTAATTCTTAGGATACACGAGAGGCATCTGACAAAAAAGATGTACGCCACTGACTTTTGCATTTCATGTTATTTCTTTTGCTTAAAAAAGTAAAAATATTTTTTTAGTTTTTTGTTGTTTTTTCATATTTTGCCTAGATTTCGAGTAAAAATAAACACACAAAAATATAAGATAAGTTTTGAAATATTATTATTTAAAATTTTTTACTGATTAACAATCATGCGACATGAATAAAAAAAATTAAAACACTGTACCTTAAAAATGAAAAATTTGCGGACCTGTATATTTATAAGAACTTTTCGACTTAAAATCGCTCCAATCTTGTACAGGCTGTTCCCATTTGGTTGCAACAGCGGGGTATCTCAGCTATTATTAAAGATAAAACCTTGCGTTTTTCGCGAACCTGATCACCTTTTTGTGAAACAAAAGATGCCATAAACAAAGCCATCATAGCCATATTAGTTTCTGAGCTACAAGGTGATTTGGAAAATTTGGCTTTTTCAGGCAGCCTTTGTAACTTAGTTGTCTGATAATTTATTAAGAAGGTAAAAACGGATTCTTATATTACTTTCTGCATGGAATGCAGTAACGTAATTAAATGTTTTTCAAATATTATTGTTTTAGAATGTTTTTTTTTAAATAAAATACCCTGTATGTATTTTAATCAAAAAACAATTTGTCTATTTACAAGCTTTTTATAAATATATGACACCATGGGCTTATTTTCATAAACAACGATAAAATTCCCAATTTTCATATTTCCTATCCAAAATTTGACAGTAGGCTATGTAAAACAAATAAACTTACTGTTTTTTTGTTGACTTGATTACTGTAATGGTGCTTACATAAAAACTTCAAAATTGGATTTTGCTATTAAACTTATTAATGCATTTTTTTGTTATATAATTCTAGGTAGGTAGCACTTTTTGAGCAAATTTTATTGGGTAGTAAATGGTTTTATTATATATATTATATATATTTTTTAATTTATAGATATATATATATATATATATATATATATATATATATATATATATATATATATATATATATATATATATATATATATATATATATATAACAAAAAAAACTTTAATTTAGTAAAATAGCAAAATCTAATTTTGAAATTCGTAACGTAAGCACCACTACTACTGTAATCAAGTAAATAATAAAAAAATATTTATTCATTTGTTTGCATGGCCTACTGCAAAATTTTGGATGTAAATTAGGAAAATTGGGAATTTTATCGTTATTTATGAAAATAAACCCACAATTTTATAAATTTTTGAAAAGCTTGTAAAAACACGAATTTTTGACAAATATACTGGGTGTTTCATAAAAAGAAAAACAACATTGGTCAATATTTTCAAAACAAATATATTTGGAAAAAATCCGACACTGTATCCTACGTAAAAGATATAGGAATCCGTTTTTACCTTTTGATAAGTTATCGGCCAAATAAGATACAAGTGGTACCTGAAAATGTATAAAATTTCAAAATTGCCCCGTACCTCCGAAACTAAGATGGCTATAATGGCTTTGTTAATGGCAACTTTTGTTACACAAAAAGTAGCTCAGGTTTGTGAAAACCGCAAGGTTATATCTTTAATAACAACTGAGTTACCGCGCTGTTGCAACCAAAATGGGACACCCTGGACTTATATTTTAATTTTTTGGTGATTTGACAGATATTTGTTATAAGTTATATTTTTATAGAATTAGGTCCTCAACCCATATGGAATTCTACATTTACTGATCAGCTACGCAGAGACCTTTTGCTAAATTATGATAAGTTTGCCAGGCCAGCTCAACATTACAATGTTACCAGCGTAAAATTGGGAATGTCCATTAGACACATAGAATTAAATGAATTTAAATCAACTCTTAATGTTCACACTTGGTTTAAAATGGTAAGTCGCGGAATATGATTTAGTAATATAATTTACTTTAATATAATCCAATAGCATTGATTTAAATTAATGGGTGCAAAATTAACCTAAACTTACTCCCTGTTTACGTCAGGTTGTCCAGTAACCCCCAGTAACTCTACCGACAAACGTTGAGAGCGGATTCAACAAAGAAAAAAATTATAGGTTCAATATTTAAACTTTTACAGAGATTTTATGACAACTACAGCCTATAGAAAATAAGTTCATTAACAAATGAATAACAAATATATATTTTTTTATCAAAATATATATATATATATATATATATATATATATATATATATATATATATATATATATATATATATATATATATATATATATATATATATATATATATATATATATATATATATATATATATATATATATATATATATATATATATATATATATATTGTATTGCACACTTACGTGGCGGCGGTAAGCCAGTGCCAAAACAGCTGCGGAGCACCCAATTTTTAACATTAAAAGTGTAAATAATTAAGCTACATGTCCTACTGGAATTTTCTCTCTCTTTTAGGATATTTTTTCAATTTTATCTAGCTTCAATATTTGTTTAGTTATAGCTACAAGCTGGATAAGCTCCTTTTTAACTTCTTTTTTTTGTTTATAACAAATGCAATTTTTAACTGTGGGATTAATAAAAACTCCCATTTTCAGAATCTAAAATAACAACAACCATATTTTTAGAATTACAATATTTTATTTAATTGAATAAAGAATTTTGATCAAGTGTCTTCGTCAAGAATTGTTTAATTATTCACAAAGTACTTCAATTGCCCAATTCCATTGCTACTAGAGAAGATACCTTTTAAGTAGTAAATTTTGAAACAAAATGTGTCCCCCAAAAATAAAATTTGACATGTTTTAGGATTTTTTTAATTAGTATACAAATAAACAAACCTATTCGGGCTGGCTTAAGTAATTGGAATACACTTTGGAAACAATTTTAAATTTTATTTTTAATATATATATATTTATTTTTAGACTTGGGAAGATGATAAGTTAAAATGGGATCCTTCTAAGTATGGAGGTATAGTGACAATTAATTTAGCAGATCATGAAATATGGCAACCGGATATATTTTTGTATAACAGGTAAAACTATAGTAGATGCAAGAAATTATTCACGCTATTTTAGAAAGTTTTTGTATGAACTATATATCTAACCCATATTTTTAAATTATACCATACAAATTCTATTTACAACTTGTGGCTTGGTTTTCTTATTTTCTGTAAGAATAAACTTGCTAATTAAATATTTTGACGTGATAACGAGCCGGCTGCACGCACAAAAAACATGACTTATGCGGCGCATTTAAAGCTTGAAGTGCAAGCAAGAGCGCGAAAAAGGCACAATCGGCCTCCGCGTTCGGCAGCGTTCGACACCTGTTTCTCTTCTACTTTGAGCGGTCCGCCTGCTATACACTAATACATTTACATGTTTGCTTCAAGTAGAAAAGTGAAAAGTGAATGTGGTGTCAATTGTTTATAGCAACCATTTCATCAGCATTTTCTTAAGACGTTGTCACGTTCAACTATTGTCAATAAACCGACTTTGCAGGCAAACATTTTTTTTAATTTGGGTACATTTAGCGTCACCGACAAAATCCGTTATCGAAATTTTCAATATAGGACTGTCCCCGGATTGGTTTTACAAGAGAACAAATGCATCCAAAATTTTATTTTTCGGAAAAGAGGCATCCTAGAAAATTTTTTTGCTTTTAAAGAAAATGTGAATGGCTCACAAAGGACAGGAAGACTTCATATATATATATATATATATATATATATATATATATATATATATATATATATATATATATATATATATATATATATATATATATATATATATATATATTATATATAGATATTCTTTTAAATCTTTGTGACATTTCACGAAGGCTTATGCCTAAATACCAGAGTACTGTGAGTGTCGGGTTATTAGATGTTTAACGGTTTAACCCATCTTTTCCCCTGTTCTTTCAACGTTATTCAAGCACTAAAACATTCATTTCACAGCTCCATTTAGAGAACGCGGTAGTGCCACCACGGACGTTATTTTTAAATAACTACTACTTAGAAATGTGTCTCCGGCCGATGATCGAACCGGCAGCTACCCAAGCAGCAAGCTGACGTCATTATGACGTAATTTTTTAGTCATTTTTGGTCATCAGACCAAAATTATGACGTCATTTTACTGACGTGTTTTTTAAGGCGTGTTAAGGCGACGTCTTTTCGACGTCATTTTTTGTCATACTAGTTCATAAAAATCAAATGATGTCATGTTTAGAAAACCCGCCAGAAAAATTTTGTGACATTATATTCGTGTCAAAATCCAACCGAAATATCATATGACAGAAAAATAAGACTAATAATTTTACAAAACTAAAATAGGAAGGAACTCTACCGATAAATGGCGTAATCGGCAATAAACTACTACCTTTATTTAACATCTCCGCTTTTTATAGAATTTTTTGGAGCTTGTTATCGCTCTGCGGTTGGTTTGTCTATGGTGATCTCAAGTAGCTTTGAAAAAATACCTTCGGCTAGTGTAAAAATCTGCATCTCCAGGTTGGACAGTGTCCCGAGAGATGGACCTTGCACTGCAAGGAATTGCAAGCAGTAAGGAGTTTTTTCAATTTTCAAATAAAATATCGTGTCATTTTAGCTTTTGAAAAAAAGTATATGCGTCAATTTTTCGTCATCTTAAGACGTCATTATGACGTCAATAACGGGACGTCTTTTGTCTGTGACTTGGTGAGGTCATTTTAACGTCACTTTGTCGTTATCTTATGACGTCTTTGCTGAAAAAAAATGACTTAAAAGAGACATCAATAAGACGTCAGCTTGCTGCTTGGGTACTGGCTTCCGAGATTAAAACTCTGTTTACTACGCCACCGGGGAGACAAACATGGGACAAAACATGTTTTTTTCCAATTTGGATAAAATATCTTAGTTTAAACTTTAAATCGATTGATTCATATGCGTTTACACCTGGAAAATTGTGTTGAATATGGTGGGGGGGCGGAAAGTAATCAAATTACAAATAATAAAAACATATTTGTTCTTATTTTAGCCTTTTTTTTCGTTATTTTATTATAAAATTTAAAATAATTAATTTTTGATAACACCAAAATCAGTTTTATGAAACTTTTTGATACCCCTGTATAGGTCATTGATAATATCTGCTTTATAACCGCCAACGCTATAGTGCCTGTGACATGTGTCGGGTATCGGACTGGGCGAGTTTAATGACCGTTACCCTTACCATTTTTGCCACAATTTTTAAAAATTGCATGTATATGGAGGGTAGAGGGGAGGAGTACCATCTGAATGTATTAAAAGTGTCCGTCGAAAAGAGCAACTTAAGGTGGCGCCACAGTAGCCAGAGGAGATTTTTTAACCAATAAGCATAAATTATTAGAGTGAGATACAAAATAAAAAAGGACTGATAGATACAAAATAAATACCAAAATCCCTCCATTGGCAACTGTGACGCCACCCCAATATGCGACATTCCGACGGCCACTTTTCAACTTGTCCGCCATAAAAGATGGTTATCCTTTCCTCCACCATCCATAGTGCGGCACTCGAAACATGTCAAAGTTATAACAGGTTGAATAAAGCGCCGCTTCCATATTAAACGGTTATTATCATAAAGGTAATTTTATTGCTAGCCCAGGCACTACTATTTAAAAAAAATAAAGTTAAAATAACATAAAAATAAAAAAATTAAGGTAGTTTTATCATCCATGTTTTTGGAATTTTTGCGAACCCTGTATAGAAAATCAGTAGTTTCTCATAGTGAATCGTATTTTTTTACAAGCAAAAATGTTTATTAAGAATGCACTTTTTCAAAACAATAAATTTTATCCATTTGTCCTTTCGTAAACCCCATTCGTGAACAGTCTGTATAGCTTTAAAATTCTATTTAGTGCCACAAGTACAGCAATAAGCCACTTCAACACTCATTGTTTAGTAATGTCAGATGGTACTGTCCTTTGGGTACCTCCAGCACAATTTTCTGTTTTGTGCAACTTGAACCTAAAATACTGGCCATTTGACACTCAGGAATGTACAATGAAGTTTGGGTCTTGGACTTATAATGGTGATCAAATTGACATTGACATTTATCATACTGATGACAATGGCTTAAAGGTAAGATATCGAGGAAATCATACGAAAACTCTTTTAAATTTTGTATGGCGCTCTCGATATATTAATTTTAAGAATGTCATTTTCATTACATATCACTTTACGTTTTATAGGTTATGTAAAAAGTTTTTTCGAGGAGGTGCGCATGCCTTGCGAAAAAGCGTCAGTGGTGAAAGTGACGGTTATGCGCGATACCAGTAGCAGCCCTTGGCTTGACAGCCACAATTTATGCATGTTCAGAAGTTCATCGCTGTTGTTGATTGTTAGAAGTGTTTCTTATTCATATGCTAGGAAAGTCTGGGAGTTTCGAGCTCGACTATCCAGATTTTCCACGGACAAAGCCGGGAATGCTTATAAGCAATAGCTTATATGACCGGAACGGGAGAACTGGCGAGGTGACTTAGTATCAGAGCCATAAAACAAAAAAATAAATAGATAGATACCTCTGGCCAAATTGCGAATTAGGAATATTAAAAATTGTTCGTTTTATTGTTTATACACGAGACACCTCTACCGTGCAAAGACAAAAAGAGTTTAATCGCAAAAATACAGTGAGGCCTTTTTTCGACATTTTTTGTTTTATCCATTTTGATAATAGACTTTTTCGCAACGTCCAAACTTTAAAAATCCCCGAGAAACACCGTTTAAATATCAAAATGTAAAACTCTTTTCGTACATTAAAATAATGTAAAAACATGAAATAACCGATTTTGCGATTTGACCCTTTTGCTTTAGCAAGGTAGACCTTCCGAAAACCGTCACTTTCGAGATTATCATAGAGGTCTTAATGGCAATAAAAAATTTAAGGAATGTTGTGTTTATATTTATAGTGTTATATTTTAATTATTGATGATAAACAGGGTGTCCAGCAGAGTTGGGCAGAATACTGAAAATCGGTATTCGAATACAAATACGAATACGGGAAAAGAAAGTATTCGATAACCGAATATTTGAATACTTGAAAGAAAAAAAGTATACGAATACATGAATACCCGGAATCGGTATTCGAATACTGAAACCCAAAGATTCGAATACTAATGAATAAAACCTATGACAAAATTGAACAGCAAAAAAATGACAATTTTAGTATTCAGATACTACTTACACTTTTCGCTATTCGAATACTCGGAACGCCGGTATTCGAATACTCAAAAAAATAATTTTCGAATACTTCTAAAGTATTCGAATACAGAATACTGAGCAAAATAGTATTCTGCCGAATACCGAATACCAAACACACAAATGTATTCGAATACTATTCGAATACCGGCAAAGAGTATTCTGAATACTATTCAGAATACTCAGTATTCGAATACGACCCATCTCTGGTGTCCAGTAACTCTATCGACAAACTGTAAGGGGTGATTTTACAATAAAAAATAAAAAAACCTTCAAATATGCATATATCCTAATTGTTCTACTATTGTAACAACAGGATGTTAAAATAAAAAAAAATATATTTTTTTATAATTACTTTTATACTAGATATTAGATATTTTTGAAAAATTTAAGAACCATAATTATTTTTTTACGAGAAAGATTTGTTAATACATGAGTATTTCAATTTTTAATCTATATAATGATTGGTGCAGCACAGTAATTAGGTACTTTTAACGTGACTGCCATGTACTAAATAGTGTATATTTAGATTGCGATTTGACCATGTCAAATGGTATCAATTTATTTACTTAAAAACCGTACATCGGATAAAAAAGTCAAGCGATCAAATTTTTTCCAAACTTAACGGGAATCAGAAAAATACTATTGTTATTTTATGAAAATGCAGTGGCGTACCACTTTTTTTTAAAAAAATATTTGCAGTAAATCCCCCATAGTAGGAGAGTTAGTAAACCCTTTGAGCCTGTAAGGCTAGAAATAGGTATAGTGATAAGTCATAGCATGCTAAGTACGACAATCTTTACCTGGCAAGCATCAGCCCTGCACATCATCATCCTGTATTGACTGTTGACAGGCGTTTTCGATGAGCAGAAATACCTGCCAGGCGAACTGAAAGATGTGGCTGATTTACATGGCCATATTTCCAAAACCAATAACGTTAGATGTAGGGGAAGTGTGCCTGAGATGGCATACTTTTTTGGGTACTGTAATTTTTTTTCTACCGACAAAAAATATTTTATTGTAGGCAATATATAAATATGGAATAAATAAAACAAGTTTTTACAAAACCTAAACGCTTTTTCCATTAACAAACGAAAAAATATATTTAAAAAAGAAACATGGAATGCCATCTCATGAAAGTAACAATTGATGAGATGGCATAGTAATGATAAAAATATTAAACTAGCTACAAATTTTACATTTGAACATTCTTGTTTTTCTGTCTAACCCAGCACATTTTGCATGGGCCCATTTCTTACAGAAGTGACACTGGAACCATAATTTCCTTAATAAAGACCAGGAGTAAGGTTTATTACAATAAATACAAGGCGTGTCCTCCTCATCTAGGTCATCTTCGACGTCAAAACCCTCGCCCTGCACATCTTCATCTTCATCCTCAATAACGCATTTCTTATTCATAGTTCTAGCCGACTTTCTTATCACACCTTTTTTTATGCATTTATGCATTCTCGCCCTGCTCAACCTCTTTACCAGTTTTCTTCTTTACAGTTTTCTCCGCCTTTCTCAACATAACTTCTTTCTTTTGTGTTTTTTTTTTTTAATTTTTGAAGGTTTCCAAATATCATTCGGCAGGAATTTATGTTGATCCAAGGTTCCAGAGAGCATTTGAAAGTATTTGTCAATTTGCACTTTATTAAAAGCTCTCGAGCCGTTGAAGTACCTACTCTCAGGTGATCGTAAGGATATCGTAGGATTACGTTGCCTGAAACCATTCAGCCAGGTCCACCCAACCATTTTAGTTTTAGTACAAAATCGATGAGGGATTTGTTTTGCTTCCGCAATTTGAAATACCAGTGTTCGGACGTCATTTTTTGTTAGTCCGAAAAACATGGATTCCATCTTTTTATATGTTGGACTAGTTCATTTTCAAAATTTTCATTAAAAGTGCTTTTGTAACCAGCCTTACTTCTTGCTTGCCCTATGTGTTAAATTCCCAAAAGGGACATTAAACGTTTTTGACGCTAGAAGCCAACACCATCTAAACGAGGTGGTGTTGTAGAAGCCACCCCATACGTTTCGCCTTTACAGCTAAGAAGGCTTCCTGCATATTATTTTCATCCCATGACTCACTATTTGACTTTTCTATGTAGCGACCCGTGTCTAAAAAGTCTAAAAAACATTGTTTTAAATTAATAATTAAGTTGCTGTGATGGCATACTATGCCATCTTATAAAAGTTGTTGTATGCTACCTCATAAAATTGACAGTTAGTTTTAAATAATTTAATTTTTACTAAAAACCATTTTGAACTACATATTTAATAACATATTTTTAGTAAACAAAAATGACACAACTGTACTTTAACACCCTGTAGTTCCAAAGGTAGGACGTTTAGGGTATGTGCTCATTTAAAGTTTTTTCTTATTTTTCGTTGGAGAATCACCCCTTAAATTTTGTCGGTAGAGTAACTGTACACGCTGTATTATTTATTGAATACTTTTTCAGATTATTTATGTTACGATCAACACGTTTTTAGATTATTTTAAATTTAAGTTAACCTACTTTTTTCTGACGACTAAATCTAGCAACTTTACACTTGAGATGCACTTTTTTACAGACTTAGTCATAAAAATAATAAAGAAAAAAATGTTAAATAAAAATAAGGGGTATTTTACCCAAGAGGAAAATTAAAATTTTTACCTTTCTCTTTCCTGATTACCATAATTTTTTTCTGTATTTAAAAAGTAATATTTTAGGAGAGGCAGAACTACCCAAAAAATAAAATTTTGCGTAAAAATAATACTCTTTAATTTCTTGTAGAAATACTTTAGACTTTATTTTAGCAATAGAAAATTGGACACGATTCTTATCTTGAGCCATTTAAAAATATATATTTTTTTAATACTACCATTGCATGGCTCTGGGACCTGAGGACCACCTAGGCCCTAGGCGATTAAGACAATAAACTGGAAAAGAAGGGTGTTTGTAAGGCCATGGTAGGTCCTGTGGAATTCATGGTGCCAGGTTAAAGTTATCTATTAGATTATAGGTCATAAGGAAATCTCAGGCTTGGTAAAAGTTTTCCCGAACCTTCTGAATCACAACCGGAAGGTAGTAAGAATTAAAATGGATTAATTTAACAGGCCACTGTATACTGAAAATACTATAAACCTAAACAATGAGCCTGGCCGAAGAAAACCTATGCAGGTCCTATGGTGTTATTGTTGGTATCAATGGCGAGATGTTTTGTATGGCAAAATTAAAAATAAACCAAAACATTTTTGTAGAGCAAAGAAAAGGTCCTCATTCTTTCTTCTTACAAAAACATGTTTTACTGTGCATGTAACAACCAAAAAAACAAGTAACAACCAAAAAAAAAACAAGAAAAATTTAACAACCACAAATGTTACATGTAGGAACCCTTAAAACATTATTTAACATTTTTGAGGGGGTAATTACCAACTTTATCTCCCGCTTATTCACGCCAGTAGTTGGTGTGGGGTTGAGTGAAGACAAACGCAAAGCTGCTAGATTTAGAAAAAAACTGTGGAATTTGATTAGAAAGACCGGTTTAGACAGAGTAGTTTAAGTATATTAATGAAGGATTCACACTAACCTATAGCGCAGATTGAGATTGTAAAGGATATAGAATCCATCTCCAATCTAATCTCTTTTATAAACATAATTTATTTAAATCCAAAACAATTACTAAAAATATAATCCTAATAAAAAAAGGCCTATTTACTTAAAAAAAGAAGATATTTCGAACACGACCCTCGCGTCTTCCGCTAGCAGCGCTAATTAATATGTTTAGTTCTTTTAGTTCTAAATTCAAACAGTTACCATGTCATATTAATAGTACAGAAGTAATTTACAACAGATAAATAATACCCCACTTTTTAGCTAGAACTACTTGTAGAGAACAACGAATGGAAAATAACCAAAGCGTCAATTAAAAGAAATGTAACGTATTACAGTTGTTGTACCGAGCCGTATCCAGACGTTAGCGTCACTCTTGTTATGGACCGTATTTCCCCATCTTATAAGGCCATTATAGTCACTCCTGCCATAGGTAACCACATAATATCATTAGAGAATTATTGCAAGTTGCCTTATTAAGCTCTGGAATTATGAATACTGCCTTATTTAAATAGTGCTTCTACGCATAATTTAGAGTTTGTTGTCATGTTGATAGTACCATTAACCGAAAAAAGGGGAAAAATTAGTTGATTTTCTTTATTGTTTTGTGTTGTAGGGTTCTGTTTAACACAATTGCAGAAATACATTTGAAAAAGCAAGGTTTTAAGTATTTTTACATCTAAAATCTTTTCGATTTTGTGGTCGGCAGCCGTTTGGTTGGACGAACAGTTCCGAAGTTAAAATAAGACCGAAATAAGGCACGACCTAAAACCGACATAAATAAAGCCAGGCACTATACTTATTACGGGAGTCCTTATTCTACCATGCATCTGCGCAAGCTCAGATGTCAAAATAAGGCCGGTATTATTAGTGCCTGGCCTTATTTCACTGTGCAATATTTCTCTATTATTCCCATTAAAGCAAGTAACGTATATTTCCGTTATACGTACACCTATAAATATATCCTGAAACACGTCAAATTAAAATTTTAGGTGGACACATTTTTATATCAAAATTCACTTGTTCAGGGTTATTTCCTTTCCCTACCAACACAAAAGTCAAAAATTTCACATAGGAAGAGAGGTCAAGCGATACCTTATCTTAAAGGGGTTTAAATTTTTCTTCTGTTATCAGTTTTTTTTACATAAATGTAAACTATTTCACGATTTTAGTTGTTCTTTACTTCGGTTTAGTCGGAAAGGACCTTAACTTTCTTATTTTTAATGAGACACCCAGCATGTTTTTACTAATTTGAATAGGAAATGTTATTCCAAGTGCAATGGTACTGCATTTGCATTGATGGCATTTTTGATTAAAAAAATAATAAAAAAAAAAAGGTTAAATGTCAAAAAGTAGCAAATTGTGTATGTAATTGTACTAGGACTGTTATTTTCTATTCAAATTAGTAAAAATATACTGAATGTCTCATTTAAAACAAGAAAGTTAAGGTCGTTTATAGACCTATGTACAAAATTTCATTTTGATATTTTTAACAATAAAAAATTTATAATTTTCTTAAAATCTACTAGACCAATTTTTTGAAAAACTGAGAAAGAGAATTTAAAGCCCTTTAAGATAAGGTGTCACTTGACGCTTCTTCCCATTTGAAATTTTTGACGTTTGGTGAGGGGACTATTTCACACGGGTGTGAAAGGGGCCAGCCGTGCACGAAAACCACACGAGTGTACGAAATTTACTTTCTAACGAGCTATGTACGCTATTTTTTCTACGACCACTAGAAATTAACACACATTTCTATTCTATTCTATTTTCTTCTCTAGTGATGAAAGTACTTTTATCTCTACAGACGAAAATAATAAAAATTTACGCGACCGGATCAGTAAATGCTATACTGCCATTCATTTTCATCTCTATTTTGGTATTTGGTCGTAGGAAAATACAATTTGACGAATTTCGGGATTTATATATAAGTAAGTGTACAAATAACGGAATTGGACAGGGTGGCTCGTTTTGTAAATGTGTGTATTTGTGTATGTGTGTAAATGCACTGTATTTTTTTATATATCTCACCAAAACTAAGTCTGTTTCTTGCCCCTAAGGTACTTTTATGTTCGGCATTTCTTTATAATATTTGCTTTATCCATACACTTTTTTATTTTAAGTAAAAGCAATACAAATTAGTATTTATTTATTTTTCTTATAATAATATTTTAATTGATTTTTAGTTATTATATCTTTAATATTAATAAGTTTTTGGTTACCACCTAATGCAGGAGAAAAAATTATAATCAATGGATGTACAGCTATTATTATTTGTTTATTTATGCTGTATTTTACCCAGAAGATGCCTGCTATGGGCACTCATACCCCTCTTATTGGTAAGAAAGATATTTATGGTATTATTAATCTTTTTATATTGTTTATACAATGTACATTACACATGTTCAGTTCAGCCTATTGAGAGGTTTCAAAAAGTAAAAAAACCTCTAACGCGTGTAGAACATTAAAAGGTAAAAATTGGACAAAGAATGCCGGCATGTAAAGGGTTGGTGAGATTTTCTTTAACCTCTCTTCATACCCTAATCTCACGTGAGATTTATGGGAATGCAAAAACGCACCATTTTTCAATCCGAAATGGATTTTGTAGCCAAAATATTTTTAAAGCAAAAAAAAGGTCCTTCACCGAAAAAGTAACACTGCGTAACAATGTCCTGGGCAGGCCTGTCCAAAATTTGTTAACTTTTTTCCGTTTCTAGCTACAGAAAAATTACGTGATATTTACACAGACCCCCCTCCCCCATGGTGAGATTTGGGGAGGATCACCTCGCCCCTTCCCCCTTCCGACCATGTTTCGCGTAATGGATGGACGCCACCTTAACATCACCAGGGGGAAGGAGGGTGTAGTGAAAATATCACGTGTATTTTTTGTTAAATTTGCGATTTTGACCGAAAACCGAAAAGTTTGCTAATTTAAGGTCTATCTGAATATTTTTCATACCTGTTCTTTATTTTCTAGAGTAAAATTAAATTATCCTATTTCATATTTAAAGATACCTAATATTGTAAAAAAATTATTATAATATTACATTTTGTACCAAAAAAATATACGTAATAGGAAATGGAGGGGAGGGGGTAAATTAAAACTTCAACATGTATTAATAGGGGGAAGGGAGAATTAAAAATTCGTAAAAAAGCATCTTGTTCTTAATGGACGTCCCCTAAACACGGTGACTCATATACAGTGTGTCCGTCTAAGTCTACATACAGCGTAAGTTTGACAGCTTAATGGAATGGGAAACTTTTTATTATTAATTTTACGAAAAAAGTTATTCTTTATAAAAGTCCTGCTTGATGAGAGTAGATATACTAATAAAATGTTTGAAGGTTGGTGTACAGGGTGACTTAAAATTGACTTTGTTTTCAATGAAAATAAGTGTGGTTATTTCTTACCATGGTACCACAAAGGGTGATTTCTTATGTCATTTCCTTGAAAAGTTTTTATAAACATATGCAGATGCAGTTGTTGTTTTTGTAAATATATAATATTTTTTTAGTAGTCTGTTTGTTTTTAAATATCTTAAAATACGAAGCCAGATACAAAAAAAAAAAGGACTTAACTAAAAGTTGTATTTTTAGTTTTTTGTATCTGGCTTCGTTTATAAGATATCTAAAAAACAAACAGTCCTTTAAAAATATTTACCGCTCTGTATCTCAGATACGAAGCAACTTGCATATATGTTTATAGGAACTTTTCTTCATAAAATGACATAAGAAATCACCTTTTAAGGTTTGGTACCTTTCTTAGAAATAACCCTATTTTAATTTGGAAACAAATCATTTTAGCCACGTTGTACATTCAACCTGCAAATATTTTGTGGAAATGTATTTTCTTATCAAGTAGGATTCTTTAAAGAATAACTTTTTCCGTAAAATTAATAATAAAAAGTTTCCATTTGTTAAGAACTTCCGAAGACACACTGTATAGGAAACTTTTTTACTAATAATTTTACGAAAAAGAAGTATATTCTTTATAAAGTTTTGCATGGTTCAAAACCCAACATGCAATTATCAGATATTAAGCTCAATCAGTCATCTACGAGGTTTGGCAAAAATGTATTTTTTCTCAGACTAAAGTACCTGTATAGGGTGGGCCAAATTAAACTTGCACACTTTTTAAGTAACAAGAACTTTTTATCTGTTGCGCCTTTTTTTTATTTTTCCAGGGCTAATAGGTAGATGTTTTCGTTAGGTTTGTCAATTTTGGTCGAATATATTTAGTCAGGACCGGACTAACGGGACTTATTCCAAAATGATGCACTCGTTGCAAAAGAAATCGTATTTAGCTACGATTGAGCTAATACGTTTTTCTTGTAGACAAACTATGGGAAATGATTTAGTAAAAGCGAATCTGTCAATAATTTGAGAATACAGGAATAATGATTATTCTTGATAAATGATGCGCCCCAAAAGCATGCATTTCTCTCGATTTTAAAAAGAAACTTTTTTAGTGTGCTTTAAAAATCAAAAATGTAAGGTTACCATAATTTTTTAGTTAAATGCTGACACAACTTAACAGTAAAGTAATTAAAATTAAATGTATTAGCCAAATTTTAGATAAATTCGATTTATTTTGCAACAAAGTTAAATGCATCATTTTGAAAAAAGTCCCGTAAGTCCGGTTTTGACCAAACCTATTTGACCAAAATTGAAAAACCTAGAGAAAACACACCTACCTATTAGCCCTACAAAAATAAAGAAGATAGACGCAACAGATAAAAAGTTATGATTGATTAAAAAGTGTGCAAGTTAAATTTAGCGAACACTGTATTTTTGCTAATATCAAAAATTGTTAAAAGAAAAAGATGTTAATAATGAGAAATTACTTTTTATTATGCAATATTGTTACAAAAAATCTGCGATAACAATGAAAATTTAAGTTTGCGCATTAGTTCATTGTTCTTGGTTTGATAACAGGTAAATAAAAATATAAAATAAATAATTAAAAATATCCTATGAAATTTATAATTATTAAAAAATTTTAAACTTAAATTTTTACCATAATCGCAGAAAAAAATATTAATAACTTCTTTTTGTAAATAAACTAAACTGCATATTTAAAAGTAATTTTTAATTCTTAACATCTTTTCTTTTTACCAATTTTCGACATTAGCAAAAATACGGGTACTTTATTCTTGAGGAAAAATTACCCCATTGCTTTTTTAAAATACAAAAATTATTTTTATAATTCCCATTTATTTTACAACAAATTTAACCTCTTGAACTTTTTTGTTGGATGCACCGTTTTTGCATAAAAATAAAAACCGTTTTTGATGCATTTTTGGTAGAGCGAAATTAATCTAAACTAGTAGGCTGGTATCCTTTTTTGGTTTTTATGCACAAACGGTGCATCGGACAAAAAAAAGCCAAGAGGTCAAATTTCTTGCAAAATAAATAAGAATTTAAAAAATGATTTGAATTTATGGAAAAAGAAATCGCGTATTGTTACCATATTTTATTTTTTGAAAATTTCCAGTATTCATCTCATACGGCCACTGGTAAAAATATTTAAAAATCTTCTATGTTAAAAATATTTTTTGGGGTTAGAAGGTTTTTGCAAAATTTGAGAAAATTATCTCCAACAGTTTTAAAGTTAAAATAAAAAACGATTTTTTTTTAAACTTTAACACCTTGTAGCTCAAAAATTTGGAGGTTTAGGACATATGTGCACATGAACTTTTCTTCTTAAAATAAGCTAAGGAATCATACCTTGTGCTTTTAGCTATCAATTAAATTACACCCTGTATATGTATAAAATACTTCATTTTCTATTTATTCTTGAAATGTTTTACTTTGTCATAACATTCCATATTTATGTAAATGTGCATTGTGTGATATGCATACGTATCAACTTTTATTTTGATATTCAAAACAGTAGAAAAACCGGTGGGGAACTCTTAAACACTATAGAATATTACAGAGAGAATCCCTTTAAGATAAGGTATCACTTCACCATCTTTTTTATTTAAACTTTATTTATGTTTCTGTTGGTGAGGGAGGGGATAACCCTAAAGAAGTAAATTTTAACACACAAATCTGTCTCCCTAAAAAATGACGACTTTTAGGATTTTTTTATAATTGTTTAAATAACAGAAATATATGGAGTGACTCGTTTTAACTGGAATGTACTGTATAATTTAAATAGCTTGTATTTTTTTACCTTACTTATAAGCTTTAATGTTATTTTTTTTAAATAAAATTTTTAGTTATGTTCTACAGCAGCTGCCTATATATAGTAATATTTTCAATGATTGGTTCGGTGGTGGTAATAACCTTGTCCAGAAGTAAACATACAAAACCATTACCTTGGATAATAAAACAGAGGCTAGTAGGAAACCTTGGGAAATATCTTGGCCTTAGTTCATTAAGCCAACAGGTAAATAAAAACAACATAAAAATTAGCAGAATTAGGTAAACATAAATTGGGTTTCTGTTTTTAACTAAATGGTTTTTTACCTGCCAAAAACCCTTCCTCTAACTCCGTGCTACATGAAGCGGGATTTGCTCTTCCTTAACCTGGATCAAAGCTTCATGCTCATGGTACTTTTTATCTTTCCCTTTGGTCTGTATAATAGTTTTGATTGTATTGTATATATTGTTGCATGAGTCTTTCTCTTTTATAAGCCATCTCTTATTAAATAGTCCTAATTATCCTTATACCTAAAACAAATATATAATAAAATAAACTTGTTTCTTTGATATGAATTACTTTACCACATTATCTGATCTTCTCAAGGATATTTGTTGCACAACGCGGAAGATTTAATACTTAAAAAAGCCACTCTAACTAATGCCTCATACGGCCATTTGGATTAAACAATTTTTGGAAAAATTATTTTAAATATCAATAATTCTGCCGTATCTTTTATGCAAGTGAGTGTTAAACCCAGTTGTAGGTCTACATTGGACATATGCAAAAAATAGTCTTTTGCAATAACAATAATTTGCCATAAAAGAAACAAATGAACAGATCGAAATACCAATTGATTTATTTAGTGAAAATAAAAAAAAGTTTAGTTTTATGAATTGAGATATGCAGTACACTTTTCTACAATATTAACTTTAAAAACGATTTAAACGATTAATCCAGGGCCATATCACATATGCAAAAACAAATGTCCTTTGCAATAATTTGCCCCTGAAAACAACAAATAAACAGATCCAAAACCCTATTGATATATTTAGCGAAAATAAAAAAATATTTAGGTATATAAATTGAGAAATACACTACACTTTTCTAAAACATTAACTTTAAATACGACTTAAACGATTAATCCTTTCTGTACCGAATGTTAGCCAAAAATGGGCAAACTAATAAAGAAAAACCAGCAAAAATGATTGAGAATATTAGTTAAGTGCATTTCAAATCTGAATAAATTGAAGATTTGAAAGATTTTTGATTCCAAATATTAAAGGATGTAAATCTAAAACACAGTACTTGTAAATTGTAAGGTAGCCAGGGTTTATCTGAAGCAAAGGAGACCATCATGCATTTATGGTGAAGACCTAAAACACTATGTACATATATTTTTATAAACTTGTTTTATTTGTAAGTATTACTTTACCATATTGTCTGGTCTTCTTTAAGTCTTGCTATATGTTCTTCAATGCATGCCGCGGAAAATTCACAACTTAAAGAAGTGCGCCAGAGTCCATTCTAAATAAACCATCACCAAGCGATCTTACAGTTAAGGGTCCACTTACCTGCAACAATAGAAAAAAACCTTTGGAAAATTTTTTTATTATAATAAATACTTTAATATTTTTAATTAGTTGCCCTTTGTCAATAAAATACATATGGGAGTTTAAAAGCTCTTTAAATTTTAGGTTCACACATTTCTTAAAAACGTGATTCTCGTTAGTAAGAATAAAAAGTCTTACCTGTTTATTACCTGAAGAAGCCAGTGAAGCAGACGTCCACTGCTCGAATCTGCTCCACTTCTCTCTGCTCCAATCCTGGCTTGTGTCCCGATCTTTAAAGATTTTTTTCAAGTTTTCATGATCGCACTTAATTAAAGCTCCATAAAGCTCCATACATATGCAAAAAAATCTGTTCTCTGCATTTATTTGCCCCTGGCAGCAACAATTAAACAGATCTAAAAACCAATCGATATATTTACTGATATACATAGCTTAGTTTTCTGATATATGAAAAATGCAGTACATGTTTTTGCATTCCTATGTTAAACTTGAAATTATTATTTTTCAAATTATGAAAAAAAAACACGATTCGAACGATCAATCCGATCTTTTCCAAACGTTAGCCAAAAAGACCGCAAACAGTCGCGATCCATCCAGTCCTGTGGGTGCGTTAGACTTTGGGACTAGATGGATATACTATCCCGGTCCATCCGTTCTTTTTAGAGGTACGTAAGACTTAAAAGAAGGTACGATTTTTCCGTGATTGCAGTATCTTATGCACCATGAAAATTGCGGTTATATCTATATTTTTATAACATCTTATATTTGCGGCACCACACTGCTCTGTCTAACGTCTTATCTTTACTGTTACATACAGTCTCTGTAAGTTTCTTCCGCTCATGAGGGTACGGACAAAAGGCATTGATGGTTCCTTGGACAAGCCGGCTTACCGATACCTTAGACTTACGATATGTTCTGTATTAACGCGCTTCTAACCGCGACGAAGGTTAGGCAATTCCTGAGGGCGGTCAAATGCCTAACCTATTCTGCACTAGCGCCACGCACTAGACACACACGATATGTAGTAGCCAGACACGCCACCCAATCCTGAAACAAAAAGAATAATGAAATTAAATACGTACTAGGTATCTGTCAAATTCTTTCTGCTGCAATTTTTTTCTTTAATTCTATTTCCAAAATTCTTAAAAATAGACAATTAAATGGCATTTTCTAAAGCCTTTTAAATGGTGATATAATACAGGGTGTTATTACTACTGATTTAGAAACTATCCAATTAACCAAATAAACTGATATTTGTAAATTTCAATTGTAAAAAATATATTTAAGGGAATGGGCGAGTTGCAATCTTAACGTGGCAACCAGTACAATTTTTAAAAAATATACAAAAATTTATTTACTAAAATAATAAAAATAGTTGTAGACAGAACACTAAGTATGTTAGGTCAAATAAAACCAGAATACTTTTTTGTGTAATCTATATGAAAAAAATATGTAAGTTGAAAGCCAGTTATCAAATGGGTTTAGACACAGAGGAAAGAAATAGTAGTTCTGTTTTTAAAGCACAAGTTATAGGCCCTTGCAGTAATTAAACACATTAAAATATTAGCGCAAATACATAACATCATAATAAAAATAAGCGATACCAAAAACTTGCTGAGTTAAAAAATTAGTTGTGTATTTTTAAAGCATAATTTATATAATATTTTTACTTTGTTGTCAAAGTTTTATTGAAACATACCTGGAGAACTTTGTAGTAACTTAGGAATGATATATAATAAGGATTTATCTAAAGCAGAGAATCACACTTTAAAGTTTTTTAAATATGTTTAAACCTTGCTAAAGTAAATTTAAAAGGGCTAGATTCAAAGTGTACAATCTCCAGTTTTACAACATTTTATAAAAACTTAATTCCCAGTTTGGGGCTGAAAAATGATCCCTGGGGGACGGTTTTTACGTCAAAATCGCACCTTTGTTTATAGTTTGAAACCTTTGTATTGTAAGTAACTTAATATTAAATATTTCATTATTTTATTTCTTTTAAAGTAATATTAACTTTTATTATATTGTATTTATTAGAGCAGAATAGTTCTACATATAATGTATAAAAGTTTTAATTTTCATAAAATGTTAAATAAACTTTTAATTTTATTCTGAAGAAAAGCCAAATAATATTTTGTTTAAATTTAATCTCCCAGAAAACAAATAAAGCATAAAAAAATTTTAAGCACAGTACGTGTTCTAGAATTTAGAAGTACATACAAATTTCACTTTAATGATCGTACGTCTAAAACACGATTTTCCGGCCCCTAGGGGGACATTTTTCGGCCCCAAACTAGGAATTTTAGCTGTTTAAAAACTTTTCAAGTACAGTATGAGCTCCAGAATTTATAAGTACAAAAATCCCACTTTTGTGATCGCTACGTCTGAAACACAATTTTTCGGCCCCTAGAGAGCCATTTTCTCGGTCCCAAACTGGGAATTTAAACAGGCCATAAAGTTTTCGCGCATAGTGTAAGGTCCAGAATTCAAATGTACATGAAAACAATCACTATTGTGATTGCTACGTCTTAGACCTGTCGAGCACAAATCTGGCTTTGGCTGTAGAATGCACTCTCGAACCCGCGTTATCCCGGAAACTATTTCAGGGCCTATAGAGGCCTCTGGGGCCAATTCTAGACGTGGAAGGCCATTTTTGAGCTCGGATTCAGCGTCGAAAACTACATAAGAATACATATGTCTGATTCTTGGGTATAGACTTTCATTTTTTGTGGGGCTGTGTTATCTAGAATTAAAATACTTAGATAATAGTATAAAGAATAGAAGAAGGATTAATATTTACTTGAAGTTTAAATTTATTTCAATTTGATTTATTTACATGTATGTTAACGCCCGACGCTAAAGATTAAAATTTTTGAAAAACTATGACATATGTGATAACCCTAAAACCCAGTTTTAGAGGCCACTTTACCATAAAAATGGAAAAAAGTTTTTTTCTTATCCCTTTACGCCTTTTTATGAATATATCTGCCTAAACTTAAATTTTTACCATTATCGCGTAAAAACAAATAAAATAGATATAAATGAACAAGTCTGCATGTGTGAAAGTTATTTTTAATCCAAAAACTGTTTTCTTTATAATTAAAGGGCTTATTGTAAAAACTCGATAAGACACATAGCCATAAAAATCTGTTTTATTCTCTATTTTATTTAATTACTAATTAGATAAGCGACAATAAAAAAGTTTAAAGTATTATCCTTGAAGCTTAGTTACCCATAAAATGTATTCAAGTTTATTTTTGAAAATAGTTGTTTTGAGAGTAGCTGAACACATTTTTCTGTACACCAAAAAATTAATTATTTCGTATTTTGTGTTTGTGGTTTTTACAATAAGCCCTTCAATAGTTGATATTGACAAAAATAACAGTACTTTTCTCTTGTGCAAAATGCGTATACTTTATATACCACTACAAGAAAATAACACAGGCCCACAAAAAAATAGTGGTCAGTCCTTTTGACCGGATCTACCTATCTTTATGTATTTTGACCGGCTGAATCCGAATCTCAGTTTTGCTCGTGCACCCTCAAATTTTAAAAAACAAAATTTAGTTAAAAATGTCAGGGCAGATCTAATATTCAAAATATTTAAAAAGTTTATATAAAAATGGGTCCGCAAATTTCTTGTTCTCAAGATACAGGGTGTTAAGCTTGCTTCTTTTAATCATTAAAAATATGATATATCAATTTTTCTTTCTTAAACTAAATAAGATGAAAAAAAACATGAGACAGAAAATGTGTATTTTATTGGCTTAATCTAAAAGAAGCTAAAATTGTATACGTCACACAGTCAGTGGCGTACCGTTTTTTTGTTAGAAATATTCCTTTAGTTGCCGCTTAAGACGCCACTGGACTTATTGATGTAATCAAATTAGTTATAAACTACCCCTTTCTTGCCATAAATTACATTGTCAAATTTAAACAAAATTGGGTAAAGGATATTTAAGATATATAAAAAAAAAAAACTTTTAACACCCTGTATCTTGAGAACGAGAAATTTGTGGACCCATGTTTATATAAACTTTTTTAAATATGTTTAATAGTAGAATCTACCCTTGTACTTTTTTAACAAATTTTGATCTTAAAAAATTGCAAATTTTTGGCGATTTTTTTTGCAATTTACTCAAAATTGAGGGTGTACGGGCAAAACTGACTTTAGATTCGGATTCAGCGCGTCAAAATACGTAAAGGTAGGTAGGTCTGGTCAAAATCAAAGTACTGACCTCTGCTTTCTTTTTTGTGGGCCTGTGTAATTAAATCTGATGATTGAATGTTAAGTTTGGGACCATGCAGAAGTTTTAATAAAAATAACTTTTTTCGTAAAATTAATAATAAAAAGTTTCCATATGGTGCAAACTTACACCGTATTTTATATATCAACGATTCATTTCATACCTTTTTGATTATATCTCCAAAAACAGATATAGGATTAATTATATCTACGCTACTAAGCTATAAGTGTAGTTATAATTAAATTAAAAAATGGTTTTTGGATCTAAATCTAAATTGTAAAAGACAGACATATTAATATTTATTAAATCTTCTTTAAAGATTCTTCTTAGGGTGGTGTAATATACAGGATGTCTATATTAAAAATGCTGTCTACTATTTAAGTTGGTAATTATTTTAATGAAATATGGCAGCTACTATACATTAAGGGGCATTTTCTAATTTACAAAAACGTTTTTTTTAATCAGCTCCCGTAAATCTGTACACAAAAAAATATCTTATAATGCATAGTAGCTGTATACCAAATTTTATTAAAATATCTTAATTAGTATCATTGCTAGACATACAGGGTGTCCAGAAAGGTAAGGTCATAAATGAATAGGAGTGATAGAGTGAGCCAAAATAATGTTAGTACTTTCTATAAAAAGAAGACATACCCCATATCATTAGGGAGATATTGATTACAAACCTGGAATTTAAAATTAAACTTATTTTAGTTATAATTTGGGAACTGTTGCCACAATACTAATGATATTTGGGCAACTTAATTACCTTTACTAATCCTTCTTGCAATATGTTAACAGCTGTTCAGTTAATCAGGATTATACAGGGGTGACGATTTTTTTTAATTTTATGTATGTCTTTTTGACACAATTGACAAATTTGACATTTTGCTTTGACCGTTTGATTTCTTCATCATATTTCTACAAAAAGGTATACCTTATTTGAATTGATATCTTAGACCGTTTTACATAAAATCTCATTTTAAATTCAGACATATAAGCATTTTGTATGTAATAAAAACTCCATTATTATTTTTTTTGAGAAAATCATGTGGTAAAATTAATAAAAATGGTGTAAGTAAGCCTTTTACACTAAGATGGTACCTTTTATAATTTTATCAATAAAAAAATTATTACATACAAAATGCTTGTATAGCCGGATTTAAAATCCGATTTTATGAAAAACGGCCCAAAATATCGATTCAAATCAGGCATACCTTTTTGTCCAAAAGTGATTAAGGAATTAAACGTACAAAGCAAAATGTCAAATTTATCACCTGTGACATCATCACATCACTGGACAAAAAAAGAAAATTTTGTTCAAATTCAATCCTAAATAACTTTCTGGTTTTTGGGCAATTTTTATTAACTTTTAATTCAGTTGTAGCTCCTTTCATTAAGATTATAATTTAATATGGCTATTGGAAAAAGTTTTATTGAATTAGGTGTTATACAAGGAAGAGCCAAATGTTGTATTTTAAAGCTCCATGTTTTCTTAGCATTCCTTATTTTTAATTATATTGGTATGTCTATTGTTACAGACTTTCAAAAAATGTGTTTAGGTTATAGAATTTTAGAGAGTTAGGATCATTTAATTTAGTTTGTTAATTTATTTAAATAATTTACTCCTAATTTTTTCCAAGTTCTTTCATCACTTTCGAAGGTTTCCGAAAACGCCCGAATTATCCATTAATAACTTTTATGCCATCATGTACTATGGAATTTTCACGATATTTCTCGAATATTCTAGATCATTCTTTACTCTTCCATCATACTATAAAGGGCGACGGGAAACTTCGAGTTAGTTAGTACAGATTCGACTTTTGTGCTGTTAACTTCGAGACATTGACAATTGTTGACAATTTAAGATTTTGCCGTTATTGTAACCATAGTTACGTTACATTAGTTAATAAAGGTATAAAAACGAAGGCACGTGTTTTTATACGAGGTGATTTGGAACACTATTCTAAAAGGAAATACAAATTTCAAAGAAAACAATGCAATTTAATTATGATGGTCGTAATATACGCTATAATGCAAACATATTAGGGAAACATAAGATTTGGATGGTCATATTTCCGAAACTAATAAAGATAAGTAAATAAAATGTGTTTTTTTTTAAAAGTCCGTTTACTGGTAATATAATATACAGGGTGTCTTGGCCCAAGGGGTGAGCCGTTGAGGCCTCAGGCGGCATGTTTCCAGGGGCGGCAAAATGATCCGCTTTAACATAAAATCAACAAAAAAACTTGCTTCACACTAAGATTAAAATTTAAACATTATTTATATCAGGGACTCCCAAACCTTTTTAGTCTGCGGCGCACTTACAGGTTTAGTATTCAGGGCGCCCTCAATCGCAATATGTATACAGTCGTGTCCAAGAAAGTGCTGCATGTAAAGTGCAATGTATAAAGTAGGCGCTTTATATCTCGGTCGTTAGGAGCGTCTGGCGACGCCTCCGATTACCCGTTGTGACGCTGCGGCGCACTCTTAGGGTACCACAAATTTAACCAATTATTTACGAGTATATCGTAAATTAATACCTATATAATATGTTTTTCAACATTACAAAAACTGAAAGGTACCAGTACCGCTACACTTTAAAAGGGCCAGATCTAGATGAGGGAAGCCGGGGTGTTTGCCTCCGGATAGTAAGTCAATAAAATTAGGGAAAGGTTGCGTTAGCGATCTGGATTAATTTTAATAATCCAAGAAGTCGTGATTGTAAGAGGCGAAGATTTTTTATTTATTTATTTATTTATTATTTTAAGAAAAGTGCGCTATTTGAAAGGCGTGTACCTTTTTTTCCCCAAAAATTTTTAAATAAGCAAAATTTAAGCTTCGCTTCACTAAAAAAAACAGCCGAGGGAGGCGACAGAGGGCAATTTTTATCCGGCCATAAACTGATGATACGGATCTGCACTTTAGCTTATAAAAATGCTACATCGTCAGAAAAGTCGCGACAACTAATGTTTTGTATTTAAATTTTTATTCGTAAATTTCAAATACTGTTTGAGCTATACCTTGAAGGCCATTGAGTGGAAACTATTTAAAGTTAAGTGGTTGGTTTTATGGAAAACGCTTGATTACGTCAATCTTGGTATTTGCACATGTTTTTGGAGTTTCTTTCATTTATGTGTCTTCATAAATGGTAAATTTATTATTATTAACTGTTGACTTTAGGCAAAGCATATGACTTAAGTAATATGGTAAGGTTTCGATGCAAAAAATTAATTTGGGGTTTTGACTTATTTTTTGGTCATCTTGTACATATGAATTAACCAAAAAACGCTTTTAAAAGCAAATATCGACATATCTTACCATTTTGCGAAAAACAAATCCTCGAATTTTTAAAAAATTTAAAAGAAAGCAATGGTAAATTTCTTCGATCATTGTTAACTATAGGTATAAGAGATGCTACATAAAACACAGTTAAAATTTAATGCGTAATTTAAAAAAAAATAAGGAAAAAGAGGCACTTCTGTTTAAAAAAATTAAGTTAGAAGTCCTAGCTTATTTTTGGGACGACCATCGGGCCCCCTTATAATAATTTACTAGAAAAAACCGCAGCCAAAAATTAAGATCGATGTGTTCAAGTGTTTTTCCCAAAAACAAAACACTTACTTTAAAATGAACTTGTTTCAGCCCACGCGTCCTTACTGTATGTATAAAACACACTCTTTGACCAGAAAAATATACTTTAAAATATACAAAATAAACTTCTTAGTTTAAAATCAGCCCCATAATCACCAATTTAAATTATACATAAAATACTGGCTATATTAATTAAGCTTAGGGCGGTAAAATCGTAGCCACCTCAGGCGCCAGTTTTCCTCGGGCCGGCCCTGTCCAGGAGCGTAACTACATGAAATTAGAAAAAATCGTTGCACCCTATATAATACCGACTTACTGAAGAGTTGTTTGCCTATGGAAAGAAGCGTCACTATGAGGTTATTAGGTTGCCCAAATATCATTAGTACTGTGGCTACAGTTTTAAAGTTATAATTGAAATAGGCTTTTTGTATTCTAATTTTGAAGGTCAATATCTCCCTAATGACGTGCGATGTAACTTTTTTATATGAAGTACTAACATTATTGTGGCGCACTTTATCACCCCTATCATTTATGACCTCACCTTTCTGGACACCCTGTATATGCAATAATGTTGATTTATCTTTTTCTCCTAAACTAAACAAACTACGAAAAAAAATAAGATACATAAAGGCTGTATTTTTATTGGCTTAATCGATAGGAAGCACAAAAATTTAGACACAGTTATGCAGTCATTGGCGTACCGTTTTTTGTTAAAATATTCCTTCAGTTGCGCTTGAGACGCCACTGGACTTGTTAAATGTAATGAACTTAGTGATAAATTACCCCCTTAATGTCATAAATAGCTTTGCCAAATTAAAACAAAATTGGGTAATGGATATTTAAAATATTTAAAAAAAAAACAATTTTTTTTACAAGGTTAACACCCTATATCTTGGAAACGAAGAATTTGCGGACCCTCAATATAACTAGTTTTAACTCAACTACACTATTTTCGAGGTCGTGAAGTTAGGTACATTTCATTAAAACGATAAATCTTGTCCAAGATGTTGGACCACTCGTACGAACAAGTACTGAGAACAAGAAACCCAAATAAGTAGAGATTTAATTTATTTTTAATAAATAAAAGCATAAAAGCCTTTTAAATTTTTGACATTTGTAACATAACTCAGTTAAACGCGTTTGGCAGCAAAACTTTTTAATTTAGGTAAAAGTTCGATATAGCGGTTTTCGCTATTTTAAGAGATTTTCGAAAAATTCTTTTTCAGGGCGTTTCTATAGGTCGATTATGACACAAATCTGTGTGCGCGTTTTCAAAAATCCATTTCTATAATTTATTATTAATCAAAATATACTTACGGGACGGTGGAGTGAACAGGGGTGCTGGGTGGGGACAAAACAGTATAAATCCTACATTAAACACCCAAAAACAGTATTTCACAGTACACACCGCACTTTCTGTTTACAAAAATGTCCAAAAAATTGTTTAAAAAAATAAAAATAAATAATAGTTTAAACAACAATCCCGCCATGTCTGTCACGAATGTCACTGCATAAAAATGATGATTTGCAAATGTCTTGCGATGTTGCCAAACAGCTAAAAAAAAGGAAGATACAGGACAAAATTCATATGAAAAATTAAGTTATACCTTCTTCTTATTATAATTTGTAGAGAAAAAAGAAAAATACCTAAGCATTAAGAAGGAGGTATTTCTACAAAAATACCATTGTTTCTTATGGAAATGGTGGATTTTAGTAAGTGTATGATGCACGGCATCTACGAAGATTTGAATGGGAATCCCCGAAATAGGCTTGGTGTTAAATCTTCATAAGAAGTTTGGCAACGTTGCCTCTATCGAGACTGTCGTTTTCATAATTTCTTTAATTAATGGCGAACGAGAATCTCATGCGTGGGATAATTTTTGAAAAATTTAATAGTTTTTAAAATTAATTTACATTTTTATGTGCCCCGAGTGCAGTGTATTAATGTTTTCTTGTGTTTGACGTTGGATTTATATGTTGTCCCCACCCAGCACCCCTGTTCACTCCACCGTCCCGTAAGTATATTTTTATTAATAATAAATTATAGAAATGGATTTTTAAAAACGAGCACACAGATTTGTGTCATAAACGACCTATAGAAACGCCCTGAAAAAGAATTTTTCGAAAATCTCTTAAAATAGCGAAAACCGCTATATCGAACTTTTACCTTAACTTATTTTCCCATTTTAATACTTCACTACAATACACTAGACTAAACTTTACTCCTTGCCAAACAAAACTATTATGACTTCTTATGAGTTATTATTAATGGTTGACATTCCGGACACCCTATATGCATTAGACACTGAGGCGGAAAAAGTTCTGTAGAATAAAACAAAAATTTCAAAAAATGCGTAAAGAAAAATATTTAAAAAATAACTTATTTTATGCACATTTTATAACGACGTAAAATGGTTTAAGAAAAAAAAACAAAAAGGCAGGTAATTATTTCAATGTTACCAAAAATTGTAGATACATATGTATGTACCTACCCATAAAGCCTTGTACTTCTGCATCACTATCACTTTACAATCACATCACACAGTTTTTCCGAACACAAACGTTTTTAACGTTCACAGCTTACCGACTCGATTTAAACTGTCCTGACTGTTGATTTGTTATTTTTAGTTTTTGTAACAAAAAGGGTCTATCACTCTATGCGTGATTACGTAAATATGATTAATATGGTACAGTGCAGAACTGAAAATCAGGATTCTTTTAAAATTTCGTTATATTTTTAAACCTGCAATATGTACTTTGTTATACTTAGATTTTTAAACTATTAATTACAAAAATAAAATTATTTTTTTATAAAATTTTGGTATTTCTTTAGTTAGGAGGCTTCAGTTGGATTTAACTCTAAACTGCACAATTGGCCGATTTTATAATAAAACATTAATTTATTTACAGAACAAACTTATTTTTGCAATTATTTACTTATTATTAAAAAAAACAGTTTAAAAACCTTATCCGTCTGACACTTTTACGACGATACTATACGCGCAAAACTATTTTATAATTATACAGGGTGTTACAAATTTGAGGGGCACAATTAGGATTTCGGAGACTGTAAGAGATACAGGGTTGGTTAATTTGGGGCAAAGTTGTGCATTTTTATGCTTAACAATATTCATTTTCAAAAGTTTAAAAATTTGCAGCCGTTCCAGAGTTATCCCGATATTTTTGAAACAGTTTTTATCTTTTCCCAGTTTATTTGACAATACATCGTAAAACAAATGAAATATTATCATTGCTACTGTAGTTCAAAAACACGCTTAGGACATTGGTTTATAAAAACTTTTTTGCTTATTTTATCCAAGGAACACGTCTTCTATTTTGTCTTAATATTTTAAAAATACCCTGTATCTTTATTAAAGATAGCAAAGATAATCTAATTTTTTGGGGTCTTTGAGGGTTCGGTAGGCTACGTTCCCATTTTATTGAGACATAGAGGTTGACAAATA
>JACEGR010009085.1:0-29926 GCA_014170235.1 Listronotus bonariensis
GTCCGCATGCGGATTCGAGGTTAGAATTTTGACATTTGCATTTGAATCATTCTGTAGGGATGGTGTACTTTGATCGACAACTTTTGTATTCGTCGATCTCGCCAACCTTTCGCTGTCGACAGATTTATCTTCCATCTCGTTTTTGGGAGTTTCTGTTTCTGCTTTCTCGGCCGGTTTAACAGATTTCTTTTGGGTCGATTGGGTTTCTGCTGCGCTTGCGTCTTTCATGTTTACATGATTTGCAGGGATTTGTTTACCTGATTTTTTCTGAAACTTTTCGAGTTTTTCCGTGAGGAAATGCAAAATGTTTGTCTTCGTAACATTGAAAGACAAGTAATAAGCGTAACACCATTTTTTAATTTCAGCGATATCCACAGATTTTATTATGTAGCTCTCTGGAATCCCGACTATGCCGATATTTTAATTGTGATGTCTGTTAATGATTTTATCACCACCTGTATTTTTGTTTTATTTTAATTGTTTTTAACAAATGAAATGATTTTAAATGAATGTAAATTTAAACTATTTTTTTTATTTATTCTGTAGTGACGTTTCTTTGTCGTTGTAACAATGATTTGTGGAAATAAAGGATATTATTATTATTATTATTATTATATCTTCACGAACAAAGACTCTACTAAACTGACTAGCAAAGATTTCCCCGACTCTCAGCGGATTAGACTCATAATGATAATTGGAGTCTGTGAGCACAACTGTGAAGCCCAAAATTTAGCCAGCCATTAATATACTGATAAAATTTTTTGGGTCCTTGTTCTACAAGCCTGCTCTCGTAAGACCTTCGAGCCTCCCTCAAAAGCTCACATATTTGATTCTTCAGCACATAGGAATGAATCAGCATGTTCCTTAGTACGTCTATATCTGTGCCAAAGGTTTCTTTTTCTGTTTATCAATTTGATGAGGGACGTAATTTTCCGATACATGGTTGAGGACTGCCTGAAAATTACCAAAATGTGTAAGATCATTGTCAGGTTCCCATTGCTGGAGATAGAGATTTATAGTGTCATAGTCCGCCTTCCAATAATCTCTATGCATCCTAGCAACCTTCGCAATTGGGCTCAGAGCCAGCTGAGCCATGACTAGAATACCAGCATGATCGCTCTTCTGTAGATATTCTTGTTCTTTTTTATACATGGCTATTCTAAAATACGTATGTGTCATAATTATCGCTACAAATAATCAAACTAACATACCTTGACAAAAAAGAAACCAAACAACGCAGACAAATATATAAACACTTTTTGTTTCTTCACTGGTCGCACGCGGACTAACAGTCCGCAAACCGGAATTTTCCGGCAAAACATAAAAATAACCACCTGCTTACACAGTCATGCAATAAAAGGCTGAAGGTACTGTAAACATTAGCTTGGCGAAGGGCGTTTCTTAGAAGTTATCGACTTTTACAGATCGGTGCGGAGCGATGTGAATAAATATTAGTCATCATTGTCTAATAACATAAATAATACAAAGAATGGTTAGTGAACATAGGTTCTTGGCTATTTAGACTTGATCAATATGACAACCACTAAAACACTTAACACAAGTTGTAGACTAAATTTTTTTGTATTTTTTACTGCATTACTACATTACAACATACGTTTTGCTCTTGAGATATCCATCGTCAAAGTTGAAAATTAAACTAATCCTATTTTCACTATATTTCTCCTTCTTTTTGCGTACAGTTCTTGATTTAAAGCTAAAGTGGCATACAATATTTGATTTTCACCTTTTGAAACCCCGTTTTTATACGTATTTTACATTATTTTTGCATTAAATTGCATAGTTTTACCTTGAATCATTTCAATCCCAGTGTGCCATGAAGCCATATGTGTATGTATGGTTGTAGCATTATCAAAGTAAAGCTATGCAATTTAATGCAAAAATAATGTAAAAACGTAGAAAAAAAGGGTTTTAAAGGGGGAAATCAAATATTGTATGACACTTTAGCTTTAAATCAAGAATTGTGTGCAAAAGAATGGAGAATATAGTAAAAATAGGCTTAGTTTAAATTTAAAGTCTGATGATGAAAATCTGGAGAACGAAAAGTATCCGCCAAAATATTTGTAATCAGCGACCCGAAAAACCCCGCATACCAAATTTTGTCAAAATCGGAGTTGCCGCAAGTTTCTAGAAAATTCCCAAAAATGTCATAGTGCCCTAAAAGGGTTCAAAAATTCCCGATGAAGGCGCCAAATTACAATTGCAACGTTGTCAAGTCGCTTAATTTTAATTGCATATACCTACTTCATTTATTTTACAGAATGCGAGAAATTGGTACCACTATCACAGGAGTGAAAGGACAAGATGATCTTAAAACATTAGGATTCTTCAGGATAACTTTGGGGGACTATATGGACATTGCTATAACGCCTCCAGATAATTGGAATACAGGGCGTGGAAAGAATTACTCAAACAACAATTTTGGAAATAGGGGAAGACAATACTAGTGTACATAAAGGTAATTTTTAGGGTTTTGACTTTATAATACTGGTAAACTGTCGTAAGATATTCAGGGCCGGATTTAGAGGTGTGGGGCACCCAGAAACTAAAAGAGAATGGATTTTTATACCCAAAAAGTTGAAGAGCAAAAAAAAGAAGGTCCTCATCAATTTATAACTAATGAAATTTCGATTTTTGTACCTCCAAAGAGTTGAAGACTAAAAAAGGTCCTCATTGATTCATATGTAACTTTTTTCAAAGGTGGGGGCACATACATTTGTTTGTGGGAGCCCCGGGCCAATGCCCCGCCTGACGCTTGCCCCCCTTAAATCCGGCCCTAAAGATATTCAAGTCAGATACATTTAATTTCAATAAGCAGTTTGTTTTGTTTATGTTAAATAGATTTTTGCAGTCAGTTTTTGAATATGAATAATTTTTTATTTAGAAAATGCAATTGCCAGTATTATATGTTTAAAAATTAGGATTAAGCTGTATTTTAGAAAGTTTTTGTGTTGTTTTGTATGCTAAGTACTTCATTAAAGTGTTTACTAATGTATAAGTTTCCGGAATTTCTATAAATAAATGATATAGAAAAAATTTATTGTTTTTTTCTAATAAAGGTTTTATATATAAAAAAAAATAGTATCTAGAAGAGTAGAAATTGCCTTATACAGAGTGTTTTAAAGCAAATGCGGAAAATTTAAGAATGTTATTTCTTGTTTAAAATTAGGGGTGGTTTATTGTATGAACATGGAGGTCAAAAGTCAACCTTTAGGGAGTTATTGCACAAAGATGGCAAAAAAATATTGTTCTTATTTTTTTGTTTTAAAAACGGCAAGCATGTTTTTTAATTTTTTGAAACCTCTAAAAGGGGCTGAAATAGTCTATTCCAATCATTCTTGTCAACTAAATTTATAGAAAAGCTTACGCAACAAATAAAAAAAAAAAAAAAATCGGTTGGCTCGGATTATTTATAAACTTTTTTGTCATTGTTCTTTGTCCTAGAACTAAGAATAAAACTACCATTTTAATAATTTTTTATAGAGTTTACTATTTTTACAATAATTTAAATTTTACTTATACTTACAAATAAATAAAAAATATTAATATTAGGCAATCTTTTTAAATACGCAACAGGCATATAGCTTTTAGGGGTTTTAGTACTCAGCAACTAATGCAATCTACGTTTTTCTTCAGAAGCGAGCTTTAAGATATCTCTGCAAATTAAAACCGAGGGACCACTGTAAACCGTTTTTTATTCGGGAAAAAATGTTGACGCTAACCTGGATTTTTATTTTGGAGACAATGTCTCTAATTACAAAAACAATGAAGATCTGAGGTTGCCAATACCAAGAAGTACCCTGACTAAAAACTTAGTAATTTATGAAAGCCTTACAATTTATAACCACTTGCCTAGGGAGTACAGAAATATTGAAAGTAATAAAATATTTAAACACTGCAAAATTGTTTTTGCAGAGTAAAGCCTATTACTGTATAGAGGAATTTTATAATGATGGTTTTAAGCACAAAATAACTATTGTGGTAAGCTATTAATGTATGTTTTAGACTATTTATTTATGTTTGTGATATTTTATCTGTATAATTGTATTGTAAATATCAATTTTATTACCTGTGTATTTATTAGTTTTTATATTTTATACGTTAGGCTAGGTATTATCTTGTTGCAATGTTGGACTGTGATACTTGATGGTGGGCAAATTTTTTTATCGGTAAATAGTTTGGTGGTCATAATGGCTTTAGTGATCTGTACTTGTATTTTGGGTTAGTTTTATTTTTATTTTATTGCTGCTTTGTAAACAAGAACCTGTTTCTTAAAACAATAAACCCTATTTTGATTTAATTTGATTTGGTTTGGCAAATTGTTTATCTGAAAATTTTACGAACACACATACTTAAAGAAAATTAAATTCCCTACAAAATAACACTCTTCACAATTTTTTTTCAAATAAGCCATTTCCATGTAATCAGACTTTGAACATTGAATTATTTTTTCAATTTGGTTTCTTAAGTTTGGATTTTTGTTACTACTACAAATAGCAATGCGCTACAAGAAAGGTCTCTTAATATTTTTTAATAAATTTACTCCTTCATCGTATCAATGCAGGCGTTCTTTGTCTAATTTCTACCTGCTAGTGTTCAACACACATAAGCTCAATTGAAAACATTAAGCTGGCACAAAGTGTATATATTTTTAAAAAATATAGTTAAAAATATACTAGAATTGTTTTAGTTAATACATAAATATATGGGTGTTTGGAAAATAATGTTCGCAACTTTAAGAGGAGCTTCCTTGCATTATTCTCAGCAAAAAAAATTCGTTTTCGAGGAAATTGAGTCGTAAATAATTAAATTTTCCCAAACATTTGGCAACGTTGCAACACAACAGGTATACGATGCGCATGATGGTTATCGTTATTAAACATACCGATTACAGCAGCAGTTTTAGACAGAGATTTTGCAGTTTCTTCGAATAAATTTATCTTGCGTCTGCGCTTTCGACACATAACCTTATTTTTACCTGTGGTTCACCGATTTTAAAGTTTACGAAAAATCAGTACTTACTTTTATTCTCCATAAGTTATATATTGATATTTAAATATATGCAAATAATTCTCTTTATTTTGTTTTTCAAAGTAGATGTATAAGCAAAACACAAAAAGTAAGGTTAGGTTTGGTAGTAGAATAAAAAGCAAGTGTGCCAGATTGTAACATGTAAATAGATTACTGATTTAAAACATCCTTAAAAATGCAAGTCCGTTTTAATTTCTTTACACTATTTTATTTTTCTTACTGCTATGGATTTTTCGCTAATTAGAGCCTATGTATCAATGATATTTTAATTAATACCGCATTAAAATGTCAACCTTCTTAAATAATTGATAATAAAAATTCTACAATCCGACAACCACGCAGTTTAACAATAACGATAACGATAACGATAAGCTCTTCGGTATTCATCCGTAATTAAAGGAGTACGGTATGGTTAATAACGATAACGGATCATGTTTGCGTTACTGCGCAGACTCAGAATAACGTTAACCACAACGGAATTGCAAAATAAGAGGTGCAAAATGACTCTATAAAAAAGACCCTCTTCCTAGTAGGTCCTGTTTGGTAAGAAAATAAATTTCTATCAAAAATTTGCGTGTTTGATGTACAGGGTTGCTCCTTGCTTTGTTTCTAAAACTAATTGTCGTAAAAATGTTTGTTTATAAAAATATATAATAGTACCTGGGCCAGCAATAAAATGAACTGAAAAACAGGAAATAATTTTTCAAAAAAAAAAAAAAAAAAAATAGATTGCTATATGATATAATAAACTTTTTTGCTTCGAACAATGCAAGGAATTACCTCTTTAAGTTACAAACATTATTGTCCTAACACCCTGTATAATTAGAGAAGTAGGAACAAAAGAAAGAAACATTACATTTTACTAAGGAGCTTCTAGTAGCAAGTGCACACGACACCATTCTTGCAGTACCCACCGGTGTATTTTGCAGATGTACATGATTTGTCACACGTGAATGTTACACATGTTCCAGCGATTAGGTCTTTAATGTATTCTGTAACAAAAAAAAAAACATTTTTTTTGTTTTTATGACAGTTTTGAACCATACTATGAAGCCTATAATTACCGCACCGTGGGTGCTGGGTTTTTAAAGTTTTTACTCATTTTACACCAATTTCATCAACTTTATTTGAATTTTTATACAAATTTTAATTATCTCTTAAGATATACAAGGTACAAAAAAACTACTTCTTTTTATAAGGAACATCCTGTATATTTTATCTTGTAAATTTTAAAAAATAATAAAAATCCAAGTGCAGATTTCAAAACTACGGAATTAAACAAAAAAAACTTATATTTTAATTTATTGTGTACTATGAAAAAAAAACAAGATAAATGATTGATGGTAACAATGTAAATATACAGGGTGTTTTAAGATCCATATATAACGTTAAATATACACCTTCAAAATACAGCGTGTTTTCGGAAGTTCTTACGAAATGGAAAACTTTTTAATTATTAACTTTACTAAAAAAGTCCCTCTTCCTAAAAGGTCCTGTTTGGTAAGAAAATAAATTTCCATCAAAATATTTGCGTGTTTGATGTACAGGGTTGCTTCTTGCTTTGTTTTTAAAACTAATTGTCGTAAAAATGTTTGTTTATAAAAATATATAATAGTACCTGGGCCAGCAATAAAATGAACTTTAACTATTAAGGGGTGTTCCTTTTGACGAGTCTACCACGAATATTCATACCGCCATAATAAGGAAGCGGCGCTTTATCCTAGCCTATCAATTTTGACATGTTTCGGGTGTCGGACTGGGCGAACGCGTCACTTTTTTGGTTTACCACCCAATGTTTTACATGCAATTTTTAACATTGTTCCAAAAATGGTAAGGTTTACAGTCGTGAAACTCGCCCAGTACCAGAACCATGTCAATTTTGAGCCTTATGGTTTGGTGTCTGTAACTCTTACCATTTTTGGCACAGTGTGTACGACAAAAAAAGTGATGGATTCGCCAAGTTCGACACCCGAAACATGTCAAAATTGACAGGCTGGGTTAAAGCGTCGCTTCATATATGGCAGTATGAATATTTGTGGTAGACTTGTCAACAGGAACCCCCTAAATAGGTTTTAAAAGGGTTATTATCATGAAGTCCATTTCGTTACTGGCCCAGGCACTATACGCAAATGATATACCTACATATTTTCTTAATTTTCGCGTAAAAATTACGCTGTCAGATAAACAACTAAAAAACAGGAAATAATTTTAATTTTTCAAAAAAAAAAAAAAAAAAATAGATTGCTATAATTTAATACCAAAACCTTCTTAAAGCCCTGTACATTCAAAATACAAAATATTCTTGTGAAAATTTATTTTTACACCAAGCATGAAGAGGTAATTTTTTCGTAGAGTTGATAATTAAAAAGTTTTCCATTTGGTAGGAACTTCGGAGATATGCTGTATGTATAGCTAATTTCGAAACACCCTGTATATTTTATAATATTTACTTACCTGCTAAAGCTTTAAGTTGCTCATCATCTAGAACTATCTTTTTATCAAAATCACCATCGTTATCTTTATCTTGACTATTTTCTTTTTGAGAAGCCTCATTGCAGTTTTCTTTATTTTGTTCCTGTGGTTCTTGAGCACTTTGAGAGTTATTTTCCCCTTGTAAAGCTTGTGAATTATTTCCTTTTTTATCACCAGCCCCTTGGCCCCGAGAACCACTTTGAGATTGGTTTGCGTTTGCACCGTTGTTATTCTGGGATCCGTTTGCACCTCCTTGCTTATCCAATTTATTTTGAGAGCCATCAGACGATCCTGGAGCAGAGTCAGATCCAAATTGAGAATTTTCGTTTGTACCGTTACCACTGCCTTCTGCGGCTTCTTCTCCCTGAGCAATTCCAGCTTTTTGTCCTAGAGTTGGGTTACCTTTAGCATTGGTACCAGCAGGTCCCGCGTCTTGTCCTGGAACTGGAACAACGTCGGAATCTTGACAAACCAAATCGCAAGGTTCTGATGAAGTTTCGTCAGGAATACTAGAAGATGAGTCAGAGTCATTGGTGGATCCTTCAGAATAATCAGGCGTAGGCTCCATACCCTTAGGGTCTAGGTCACTAGGGGCAGTTAAACTTCGTGTTAGAAATAACGCGAAAATTATTAATCGACAGTACATCGTTATTTCTTGTTTTTATTCAATTTTATCTCGATATTATTTCGTTAATTTCTCAATATTCTTTGATTAAATTGATCGCAAAATTACGACTACCGATATTTCTTTGATTAAATTGTTCGAAGAACTGTGGCTATTGACATTTCTTTGGGGTTTTTATATTGTTAAGTGACGTTATAATGCTAAATAATGTTTGCAAGAGATAATCCTTTAAAAGATGAACAACCGGAAAAATTCTTGTGTACACTTAAGATTTAAGATGTTTATGAAACATTATTTTGTACTTGTTTAGCGGTCTGATTTTGTTTATAAAATTATTTAGATTATAGTATTAGTGAAAATAATGTATGTAGTTAGTTATCAAGACCGGAGTGCTTTGTATCCTAATGTTTTTTTTTATACAGTGTGTCTACGTAAGTTGACGGCATATATGGAAACCTTTTTTATTTTTAATTTTACAAAAAAGTAATGTCCTATAACTAAGAAGTTGACATATTTTAAATTTTACATATATAAAAAATTATTAAATTGCGTGTAAAAAATGACGTTTGCAGGCCAATACATAACCATTCATTTTTTCTAAACAAACCCTTTAATAAGAATCGGTTTTAAGTTACTCATAGAGAAATAACTGCTTTAGAGTATTGTACTGATATTTTAAAAATTAGAAAATACAGGGTGGTCAAAAATGAACGTTAAAAATTACATTATTGACAAAAAGCTTGAAATTAGTTTTTTTTTAATGAGACTCTCCTCTTTTATTACTTGTCCTACTTAGCGTTAAAAATAAGACTTAGTTTGTATAAAAATAAAAAACAATAGAGTTTTGAGTCTCGTATTTTTGTTTTAGATTTAAGGGCTCGCCAATATTTGTTTTTTTTGGCCCAATTCTGTTCTTGCTTTGGGTCCTTAAAACGAGAGACGGGCCTAGAATGATTATTTTTTAAAATCTAAAAAGTAGGATATGGGATCGACATCAATTATACAGTGTCTCCATAAATGGACTTTACCATACATTATATATCTCATAAACCAGCTGTAATTGACGTATAGTGTGAAATACATTTCTAATGATATATGATTTAATAAAAAGTAAAAATAAACATAAAACATACAATAAAAATTATGTTTTTGAGACACCCTGTATATTAACTAATACTATCATTAAAAAGGGTGTATCCAGATAAACATTTTTTATTTAAAGTTTTTTATCTTGTACAGGGGCATAGATATCTTGTGTATAAATGAGTTGGGACACCCTGTATACCTGTAAAAAAATATTTTTATTTTTTGAATAAAAAAGTTATCTTTATAAAAATATTTTCTTTTCCTGAAATGCCCAAAGGTATAATTAGAATTGCCGTAGGATATAGAGGGGGTTCAAAATCGTGTTAATATTGTTTTGATAAAAAACTGAAAAATATAATCTTTAAAAATGCCTAAATAAATACCACGACATTTATTTTTCTATGCCATCAATTTTAACTAAACTCAATGTAATGTTTGCATATAAAAAAGTAAAATAAATTATTTATAAAGAAAAAAAAATTAGTTTACAATTAATTTCGCCATAATCATAATAAGAGATGGGAAAAGTTTTTTTGGACTTTTTTATTACCTAGTTTTTTCAAGTAGTTTCAAAAATATAGTTTTTTGTTTCTTTTATAAGTCGCGATTTTAAACCACCCTGTATATTAGAGGGCGATTTTTATTATCGTTTTTAGAAATCAAAATTTTTATAAAGAAAATCTTTTGTTTTAAAATCCTAAAAATAAAAAAATATAAAGGTATAGTAGATTTATGGACACACTATACATATACCAGAGGCTATTGACTCCATAGAGACACTTCTACTTGTATTTTTGGTGGGTTTGAACATATTTTATCCACAAATCCCAAATTTTGCAAAATTATTTATATTTTTTAAAAAACTATACAGGGTGATCATTTTTAAGTCGGCACTATTGCTAACTTCTTTATTATTAGAGATACGAAGTCAGTTAAATTAGCAAAGTAGTAGATTCGCTGATTAATGTGCTGCCAACAAAAAAACAATTGAATATCGAGTTTTCGATTTATTGCAAAAAATTTACTTTTTTTAAATGGAACACCCTGTATTTTATATCACTATTTGAAAGATCTATCAAAGACCATTAAAAAAGTCATTATGTGTTATATCCAATTTTTAATAGTTTTTGAAATATGGTCATCCAAATCTGACAATTATGTTAAATTTTAATTATCTCTACAGCTTTAAGCTATAAGTGCGTAAGTTTAGTGTCGAAGATAAAATAGACATTATATATTCTATTTTTTAGATTTGAATTCCAATATTTCCAAAACTATAAGAGATAGACACACAAATGTGGCATTTTCTTAAAACTCTTTGAAATATTTATTTAATGGTAATGCAATATACAGGGTGTTTTATTTAAAAAATGCCAGTTTACTATCAAATTCTCGAGGATGGCCATATTTCCGAAACTATTAAAAATTGGATATAACACATGAGGACTTACAAGAGGACAAATGGACCAAACATTTTTGAATTTTAAAACGAAATTTTAAGAGAACTGGTCTCATGGTCCAAAACTAATAATTACAAAATTTTACTCCAATTGGTATTATACAGTTATAACTAAAAATATGAAAAATGCCCAAGAGCTTACTACATTTATTTTTAAAATAGAACAAAATGGTATAAGTAAATTTTGTAAATTGAATTTAATGACAAAATTTGAAGTTAAAGCATGAGAGTAAAAAAAATGTAATTGTCATTTTTTACATTAGGCATTACAACTTAAATAATGGGCAAAAGGAAACAAATTTTAAAATAAATTTTAATAATTTTAAATATTTTCCTAAAATTCGATGCTTGAAGCCAGTATTTTCAAAAGTGTTAATGCATATGGTAAAAAATGACAAAAATATATTTTTTTACTTTAATTCTTTCAATTTAAATTTTGACATAAAATTTAATTCTCTACAACATTAACTTATACAATTTTCTCCAATTTTTAAAAATAAAGGTACTTTATTTCTGGTCGTTTTTCATATTTTTAGTTATAACTCGGCCTGTTTATTACCAATTGCAGTAAAAGTTTATTTTTATTAGTTTTGCACCATGCGGCCAGTTTTGTCAAAAGAACAATTAAAAATTCCAAAATGTTTGGTTCATTTGTCCTCTTGTAACACCTCTTCTGGGACACACTGTATGTAGCTAGTTTTTTTTTACTTTACAATTATTTATTATTATACATTTTCATATTAAGATAATATTTGGCAAAAGTTTTATTTAGGTAGAATGTTATTTTAGCTTTAAGCTAATAAAAAACATGTGCAACGGCCTATTATCTCTATAGAAACGTATTTGTTTTTTTCCTTGCTCTGATCTTGATTTACATTAGTATTAAAATTCTATTGTTCTGTAAATACATATATGTATTTTAATCAATATTTTTACCGTTTATAAGAACAACTAAAAGAATTTTCGTTAAAAACATGTTTGTAACATAATTTTATATACGTGGTGCAAGCTCCATACGTTCAAATTGGCTTGAACACTAGCAGATAAAGCTTTGATAAACAATGCCTGCATGTAAACATTCCTGATAGGATGACATATCCTTCTGGCTTTGTTGTTTTTTTTTCACGCATTTGCAAAAATTCGTTCTTAAGTGGCAGGTTTTGTATATGTCGCAGCATGCTTTCTGGCTGGACAAAGGACTTAATAAAAATAATGTTTATTTAAAAGCCATTTGCCTAGGTAAATGGCATTTGCCGTGTTCCTTGTTAGGTTAATGACTGTGGTACATTTAATAACATGTTAGACGTATAGTGTGTTTTGCAGACTACAGTAAAAAGCAAAAGCAGGTGTAATTTGATTGGTTTGAAGTGCTATAGACGGTCATGCAAAACTGTCACATTGGGCGGTCATGGTTAGCTTTGGTTAGTTAAATCTTTTTTTTTTACTTTATTAAAAAATAATAAAAAAGATTTAACTAACCAAGACTCCCAATGTGACAGTTTTGCGTGCCCGTCTGGTTATGCAAATATATTTATTTCCATGTGTCTAAAAATTGCCTAGACAAATAGAATCAAATGTTAATTGGTTAAGGCAAATAGCATTTGCCTGGGCGATTAGCATTTGCCTGGGCAATTAGCATTTAAAAATACAAATACAATATTTACCCAGAAAAAGGCATTTGCCTAGACAGAAGCCATTTGCCTAAAATTACCATTTGCCTGCGTCACACACGTCGTAGCGGTTCGAAATTAACATCGATCTATCGTAGAAGAATTCAATGCACTCATTCTGGGTCCAATCTCTACCCGCTTGTGGTTACGTAGAGTTTATATTTTCTCCTTGTTTAATGAAAAAAATATTATCTGATATCATTCCTAATAAAACCAGCAGTTTAAAAATGTTTTTGAAAATTATAGTATATCATTTAAAACATTAGGCGTCATTAAAAAACTTTGAGAGTCTTATTTTTTCAAAGAAGGTCGGTAATCTGATTATTGTCAAATAAGGTAAATAACTTATTTTTTCAAAGAAGGTCGGTAATCTAACTATTGTCAAATAATTAGAGTCTTATTTGACAATAGTCAGATTACCGACCTTCTTTGAAAAAAAAGTTATTTACCAAGTATACAGGGTTATCCAAATTAAGGGGTGATACGCCATTAGCAACTTTGCTATTTAATTTAAATGATTCAAAATACAAAATTATTTAAAATGCCAAATTAGAAGCATTGCTACTCGCTTTTAGATTAAAAAATGCAAAAATATTTGGCGATTGTGTTTTTGAGTTTAAAGGTAAAATCTTATTTTTAATGCCACCCTGTATCACCTTTTAAACGATTTTTTTTTACAGAAATACATTAAGAAATGTTAATATTTCGTATTATCTATAAATATATCTAAAAAGAAGACTACAATTTTATTAAATTTTGACAAAGTTTAATATATCTACAAGAAAGTTAATTTAGACATAAAGGTATTTAAAATAAATAGTTTTAATATTATCATACCTAAATTTAATCGTTTTGAACTACTTTCAGTCAAGAAAAATAATAATAATAATAATATTAATGTCAGTCAAGAATAAAAATAATAGTAATAATAATTAAAAAAACATGCAATGTAAGTACATTTAATAGAACATATTAGATTTATACATTTATCTACATATAGGTATTTTTAAATAACCTGGCCAAAAATTTGTTTTATACTAGAATTAATTTATTTGATACATATGTATATTATTCAAGGACTAGAAACAATTGAAATCACATCATAACGAATAATATTTTTTTCTAAAAAGCTTTTAGTAGCATGTGCACACGGTTCCATATTTACAGTAACCACCATGTTGGTTTGCAATTCTGCATGAGCTGTTGCAAGTGTCCCATCTACATTTTCCAGTGATTTGGTCCTTAATGAATTCTGTAACAAACAAATATGTTTTTAGACTTTGTGATACACTAACAAAGATTGTATTAAGCCTAAGTATGGTGGGTGCCGGGTTTGTAGAGGTTTAACCCATTTTTACCCCAGTTTTGTTAACGTTGTCCAAGCAACAAAATAAGCCGATATTTTAATGGTTTTTTGTATTAGGTGTCAATTTATAAATATACACCTTTGATTAATATTTTATAACATAAATTAAAACATTAGTTTGTTGTGTTAATTGTAGTTTTCGAATCTTTATTAGGATTGTAATTATCTATTACAGGGTACGACAATAAGTAATCCATCAAAAATTACTAAATATAATAAATTAGAATGACTAAAAAATTACAAATACAGGGTGGTCCAAACACGTACGTCCAAACTTACACTAAAAAATATAAAAAAAATTGTCCTAAACGTCTTGGTTTTCGAACTACAGGGTATTAAATTTTTTAAAAACTATTGTTTTTTCTTATAATAACTTTTATACCAATTGCAATATTTATAAAAAATTTGGGGGACGCCTTCTATTCACCAAAACACATTTTTTGGCATGCAAGAAAAAAATTATTACCAGTGTCGTCTATGAGGGTTTAAGGTTAATATTTTTAAATAAAAAATGGTACGCCACTGCAATTTTTTAAAATAAAAATAATTTTCAAAATTCCCATTAAGTTTGGAACAAATTTGATCTTTTGACTTTTTTATTTGATGCACGGTTTTCGCGTAAATAAATGACAACCATTACTCGGTACGGTCATTTTGTATGAATAATATCAAATTCTACAATGAAAAATTACCTTCGATATTTATTATAGGGATTTGACCATGCCAAGAAATGGTTTTTATTTATTTACTCGAAAACTATGCATCAAAAAAGTCAAGAAATCAAATTTGTTTCAAACTTAATGAGAATCTTATTTTTTTTTTAATGCAGTGGCGTACCGTTTTTTATTAAAAAATATTAACCTTAAGCTCCTCAGGGATGACACTGGTATTAATTAATTGTTTTCTTGTATGCCAAAAAATGTGATTTAATGCAGGAAAGGCGTCCTCCAAGTTTTTTAAAAATATCTGAATTGGTATGAAAGTTATTATTAAAAACACAAAAAATTTAAAATTTTTGACACCCTGTAGTTCTAAAACTAAGACGTTTAGGACAAATTTTTATATGAATTTTTTCATATTTTTTTGTGTAGAATTAGCCCTTAAAGTTTGGACGTATGTGTTTGGCCCACCCGGTATAAAATTAATACGGTCGTAGGAAAAGATAGTACGCAATACATTGTAATTTATCTAACAAATGCATAAAGTGTCCTTTTTTACTCATGGAAATGCCGCACTCGCATAACGTTTGGTGCCGTCAAACTTTCCATTAGTAATTTTTTTTCACTTTATAGCATATTTTAGATAATTTACAATTTTAATATTCTTATAAATATGTACTTACGTGCTAAGGCTTCACGTTGAGCATTATCTAGACGGTTGTTGTCATTGTCTTTTTCATCGCTGTCATTATCACGATCATTATTGTTTCTGTTGTTGTTGTGTCTGTCATTTCTATTATTGTTCCTATCATCCCTGTTGTTGTTCCTGTCGTTCCCATGGTTGTTCCTGTCTTCCCTGTTGTTGTTCCTGTCGTTCCTATTGTTGTTTCTGTCATCCCTGTTGTTGTTCCTGTCATCCCTGTTGTGGGTTCTATCATTTCTGTTACTGTTTCTGTCTTTCCTGTTGTTTCTCTCATTGGAATCATCATTATCGTCATCCTTGTTCCTATTTCTGTTTCTGTCTCTTCTGTTATTTTTATCTTTGTTCTTTCTTTCTTCTTTGTTACTTGATTCGTTACTTTCTTCTCCAGATTCTTCCTCATCTGCGTTACTATCATTATCTTTATCTTTTTCTTGACTTTTTTGTTCTTGGGATGTCTCATTGCTGTTTTCTTTCTGTTCTTGAGACGCCTCGTTGCTATTTTCTTGGCTATTTTGTTGTTGGGAAGCCTCATTGCTGTTTTCTTTTTGTTCTTCAGACGCATGATTGCTGTTTTCTTGGCTGTTTTGTTCTTGCGATGCCTGGTTACTGTTTCCATTTTGTTCCTGTGTTTCTTGAGAAGCTTGAGAATTATTTCCTTCTGAACCAGCACCTGAATTAGGTTGCGCTTCTTGGTTTTCTGAGGATTCAGAGCCAGATGGAAGTACTGGATTCTTATTAGCTTCTGGAGCGTTTTGGCTTGCGTCAGAAGCCCCTTGAGATGCGTTTGAGTTTTCTTGATTTTCGGAACTGTTTTGGGCGGCATCTGAAGCTCCTTGGCCTTGAGAACCACTTTGAGATTGGTTTGCGTTTGCATCGTTATTAGCCTGGGATCCGTCTGCACTTGCTTGACTCTCAGATCCAGTTTGAGAGGCATCGGACGATCCTGGAGCAGTTTCAGAACCTGATTGCGAGTTACCACTGCCTTCAGCGGCTTCTTCACCTTGAGCAACTCCTGAGTTAGAATCTGCTGATCCAGATTCTTGACCTGGTGCGGGATTTACGTCAACGCTAGGGTTAGCAGGTGTATCGCCTTGTTCAGGGGCTGGGTTACCTTCAGCGTTAGTATCAGAAGGTGCAGCGTCTTGTCCTGGGGCTGGGTTACCTTCAGCGTTGGTATCAGACGGTGCAGCGTCTTGTCCTGGGGCTGGGTTACCTTCAGCGTTAGTATCAGAGGGTGCAGCGTCTTGTTCTGGGGCTGGGTTACCTTCAGCGTTGGTATCAGAAGGTGGTGCTTCTTGTCCTGGAGCTGGGTTACCTTCAGCGTTAGTATCAGAGGGTGCAGCGCCTTGTCCAGAAGCTGAGTTACCTTCAGCGTTAGTATCAGAGGGTGCTGCGCCTTCTTCTGGGACTGAATTACCTTCAGCGTTAGTATCAGAGGGTGCTGCGCCTTCTTCTGGGGCTGAGTTACCTTCGGCGTTATTATCAGAGGGCGCAGCGTCTTGTCCTGGGGCTGGATTACCTTCGGCGTTGGTATCAGAAGGTGCAGCGCCTTCTTCTGGGGTTAGGTTACCTTCGGCGTTATCAGAGGGTGCAGCGCCTTGTCCTGAAGCTGGGTTACCTGCAGCGTTAGTATCAGAGGGTGCAGCGTCTTCTTCTGGGGCTGGGTTACCTTCGGCGTTAACATCAGAGGGTGCAGCGCCTTCTTCTGGGGCTGGGTTACTTTCGGCGTTAGTATCAGAGGCTGCAGAGTCTTGTCCTGGGGCTGGGTTACTTTCAGCGTTAATATCAGAGGGAGCACCGCCTTCTGGGGCTGGGTTACCTTCAGCGTTAGTATCAGAGGGTGCAGCGCCTTCTGGGGCTGGGTTTCCTTCGGCGTTAGTATCAGAGGGTGCAGCGCCTTCTTCTGGGGCTACGTTACCTTCAGCGTTGGTATCAGCGGATGCAGCGCCTTGTTCTGGGGCTGGGTTACCTTCAGCGTCAGTATCAGAAGATGCAGCGCCCTCTTCTGGGGCTAAATTACCTTCAGCGTTGGGAGCAGCGGGTGCAGCGCCTTGTTCTGGGGCTAGGTTACTGTCAGCGTTTGCATCAGCGGGTGCAGCGCCTTGTTCTTGGGCTGGGTTTCCTTCGGCGTTAGTATCAGAGGGTGCTGCGCCTTCTTCTGGGGCTGGATTACCTTCGGCGTTTGTATCGGAGGGTGCAGTGTCTTCTTCTTGGGCTGGATTACCTTCAGTATTGGGATCAGCGGGTGCAACGTCCTGTTCTGGAGCTAGGTTACCGTTAGCATTGGTATCAGCGGTTGCTGCGCCTTGTTCTTGGGTTGGGTTCCCTTCGGCATTAGTATCAGAGGGTGCAGCGCCTTCTCCTGGGGCCGGGTTACTTTCAGATGGCGCAGCGCCTTGTTCTGGAGCTAGGTCTGCGTCAGCGTTGGTATCAGCGGGTGCAGCGCCTTCTGCTGGGGCTGGGTTACCTTCGGCGTTAGTATCAGAGGGTGCAGCGCCTTCTTCTGGGGCTAAGTTACCTTCAGCGTTGGTATCAGCGGTCGCAGCGCCTTCTTCTGGGGCTAGGTTACCTTCGGCGTTAGTATCAGAGGGTGCAGCGCCTTCTTCTGGGACTGGGTTACCTTCGGCGTTAGTATCAGAGGGTGCAGCGCCGTCTTCTGGGGCTAAGTTACCTTCAGCGTTGGTATCAGCGGGTGCAGCGCCTTCTTCTGGGACTGGGTTACCTTCGGCGGTAGTATCAGAGGGTGCAGCGCCTTCTTCTGGGGCTGGATTACCTTCGGCGTTAGTATCAGAGGGTGCAGCGCCTTCTTCTGGGGCTAAGTTACCTTCAGCATTGGTATCAGCAGGTGCAGCGCCTTCTTCTGGGGCTGGGTTACCTTCGGCGTTAGTATCAGAGGGTGCAGCACCTTCTTCTGGGGCTAAGTTACCTTCAGCGGTAGTATTAGATGGCGCAGCGCCTTGTTCTGGTGCTAGGTTAGCGTCAGCGTTGGTATCAGCGGGTGCAGCGCCTTCTTCTGGGGCTGAGTTACCTTCGGCGTTAGTATCAGCGGGTGCAGCGCCTTCTTCGGGGGCTGGGTTACCTTCGGCGTTGGTATCAGAGGGTGCAGCGCCTTCTCCTGGGGCCGGGTTACCTTCAGCGGTAGTATTAGATGGCGCAGCGACTTGTTCTGGTGCTAGGTTAGCGTCAGCGTTGGTATCAGCGGGTGCAGCTCCTTCTTCTTGGGCTGGGTGACCTTCGGCGTTGGTATCAGAAGGTGCAGCATCTTGTTCTGGGGCTGGGTTAACACCACCGTTAAATTCTTCTGGTGTAGGGTCTGGGTCGTCGGTGGAAGCACTATTATTATCGATGGCCACAGTGGATGCATCAGGTTCACAGGGTGGTTGGTCCGTTAATTCAGGCGTGGGTTCGATATCTGATAAGTCTATCACGCTAGGAGCAGTTAAACTACGCGTTACGAATAACGCGAAAATTAATAATTGCCACTTCATCGTTATTTCGTTTTTTATTCACTTTTATCTCGTTATTCTTTCGTTAAATCGTTCGAAAAACTATGAAGACCAAAGATTTATCAGGGTTTTTATAGTGTTGAGTGACGCGGTACTGCTAAATTATGTTTGCAAGAGATAAAAGAAATTGTAAAGATGAACAACAGGGAAAATTCTTGTGTACTTAAGATTTAAAATGTTATTTAAATATTACGTGTTTAACACCGTGATTCTTGTTATTAAATTATGTGGATTATAGTATTAGCTCAGACATTAGTCAAATTTAATGTTAAACTTTAAAATGTAAAAGATTTAACTAAAATACAATTCGGAAAATATTTAGGCAAAATGGTTTTATATCCTAGAGTTTTTATATACAGGGTGTATATTAGCAATCTTGCTAATAAGATTTTTGCACAAAAAAAAATTTACTTTAAAAAAACGTTAAAAATCTTCCTTTTTTCGAAATGCCTCAACTTTTAACATACAGGGTGGTAAAGTTTAAAATAAAATATCTCTGTTTTATAATATCTATGACACCACACTAAACATTTTAAGGAAATTTAATACAGAGCCAGTACGGATTAGGAGACATTTTTAAGGGATATATATAATTTTTTTTAGTTCTTCCAGTGGTGTTCCAGCTGGATTTAAACTAAATTTTAAAAAGGTGTGGCACTACTTATTTTTTTAAGACAAAAATGATTTTTATAAGATCCTTTTTCTTCTCAGCAAATTTGATATCTTGATTGTCTTTCATGCGACGTTTGGTTTTCGGGAGTAATTGCACAAGTGCATCAAAATAACCTGTAATTTTTAAATGAAATGTGTATTTTTGTTTAATTGCAAAAGATAGTTTTCATATTTTCGTAAGGTATATAAACACAGAGATATAAAAACAAATGATTGCAATTTTTTGAAAGAAACACGTTAAATGAAAAAATATATACAGGTTTGGCGAGTTGAATCTAACGGATTGCGTTTTAATGTATTAGACACTAATAGATAGAGAGTAGACAGAGAACGACTGCATAGGTAACCGCCCACCGATAGCGACGCCGATTCCCCGTACTGCTATTATTGTATCCGCCTTCGTACCAAAGGTTAAAATAAATTGTAAACATGATCGGCTAACACGTACTTGGTATGCGAAGAATTGCAACCGAACTTTGACCGGACTGATAAGCGCAACGACGGGTGGAGCCAAGTTTGTTTTCGCTCTACTCCGTCTTTTTCTTACACATTGCCCAAAAATCATATTCGAAACTTTTCAAGCGCCGAACGTGTATATATCTGGTTATTTTGATGCACGAGTGTAATTTGTTTGAATATTTCCCGAATAAATTAAAAACTCCAATGCCAGTCCATCAAACTCGAATCAAGTAATTTTAAACGTTGTATTAAACAGAAATAACTAAATATTTTATACGAAAAATACCAACAAAATGGAATTAAATTATTTAGTTAAAAAGTAGAAGAATAACAATTAAGGTAGTACTACCGGTGTAAGAATTAATGTTCAGAAAATTATGAAACTCAGCATACTGGACTTTATAATAAGAATATCAACCAGTTAAATTTTCAAAGGTCTACAGAGAACTGAAAAAAGTTAGAAATAATATAAAATAATTGCATTTAACATTGATCCTTATGGGAAATCGCCGATTTTATTTTACTTCAAAAAACTGATGTTCAGATTTCAATGAAAGTTGTATGAACGGGAGAAATTTTTTTGAAGATTTTGGCTAATTAAAATCCGACCTTTAGAGCTTGTGATAGAAGTAATTAATAAATAAAAGACAAAAATATGCTATGTGAGTGGCAACGCAGCGAAAGGTTAGGATGCGCCCGAAAAAGTTTATCGAATACGGCATATGGGGACATTAAATTGATGCCAGTCCATCAATACGTTTTTTGGTTACAAGATTCAATGAGTAATAATAAATATCCGCAATAATTAGAAAACATGTTTTTTTCCTAGTGTTTTTAAGTGAACAATTCGACGACCATAATATGTATCAATATTTACGTTAGTTTGACAGGTTAGGTGACAAAAACTTTTCATGTTTAACCTTAAATTTATGTGCTTCTTGACCTTGTTTTACAAATTTGTTTTTATTTTTTCCAGTGACTGTGTTGCCTTTTCAATGAAATATTTTTTTGGTGATATGATAAGGGTGGTTTAGAGATTTTATTAGTAAATAAATATAACAATAATTTAAAACCTATAACTTGTTTAAAGATGCTTGTGCAGTAGATTTTGGCGTATGATTTCTATTGTTTTTACGCAGCGTTGGCAAATATAAATACCACAGTAGTTAAATTAGCTTAAGCATTTATTTGACTCTTGTGGTATCGGTAGAACTACCTTAAATATTCTTTTATTGTAATTGGTAATATTTTGCTTTGCCGTAGAATTCGTAGTCATAGTGGATAATGCCAACGAGCAAGTGTTAGTTTCGGTTGGGTGTCTTGGGCTTGACAGTTAGTCATTGTCCCACATTTTTTCAATTAAAAGTATATGGTGCTCCTTATCCATTTGAATGTAAGTCGTCAGTGACTTTGTGTTTGAGGGTCCACTAAATTTAATTAGCTCCCTCCAACACCTTTCTTTGCAAGCTTTGATACAGTAGTTGCTCGTAAGCTATGATTTGTCAATTTAATTGGTTTATTGGTTAGGCCCAAGGTGTTTAAACACAAGATGGCAGTGCCGTATTATCCATTAGGCTGACTAGACTACAGCCTAGGGCGCCATGAAAAAAATAGGCGCCAGACAGGGAAGTAATAGGCTCTAGACAGAGGAGTTTTTAAAAAGTTTAGGTCGGGTGGGTATTAGAAGAAATATCTCTGTGAATAAGGTGCTTTGAAATAAATGAAATAGGCGCGAAAAGGAAGGTATGACTTTTTGTTTTTGTGTTTTGGTCATCAAATATCAAATTTCATTTCGGGTGGTGAAGTAAGGCGCCTAAAAAGAAAATAGGCGCAACGGAGGTAAGGACCTTTTTTTTTTGCTCTTCAAACTTTGTTTTGTTACGCAAAATAGGCGCTCTGGGACGTGTAGCCTAGGGCGCCTCATAGGGTTAATACGGCCCTGCAAGATGGCCTTACTTTTCATTTGACAGGCGATACCCTTATAACACAAGTTGGTTTTATAAACATTCAAGTAGATTTTGGGTAACGTACGATAAACGTTCTCAAACATTCGTGAATGTTTTTTAAAAGTTTTGTGTCGGCAAAAACAACATTTTAAAAACGTATTTTTGTACGTTACTAAACGTTTTTTATAGTCCCTAAAACGCCTAGGAACAGGTTTTTAAAGTTTTAAAAATGTTGTCATACCTAGTATGTTTTTGTACGTTCAGTAAACGTTTTTTATAGTACCTAAAACGTTTTAGTAACAGGTTATTAACGTTTTTTGGGATGTTTTAAAAACGTTGTTGTATTGCTGAATTTATACAGACAAATACTATTAAAATAAAATAAGAATATCCAATTAGAATTCACAGATTAAACACATAACCTTTATTTGGAACTTCTAATTGGTTATTCTTATTTCATTTTTGTTGTGTTATTTGTTTGTATAAATTCAGCTTATGTTTTGTGAATGTTTTTGCCATTTAAATAACAAACTATTTTTATTTCAGATTAGGCAGAAATAACCTTATTTATTAAAATATATTTAAAATACACAATATACACAACTTATATGTATATACAGTTATGGCCAAAAATACAAGGGTGCATATCGAATTTTAAAATAACTTGTGTTCATATTTACACTTAAGAATACAGAAATAACAAGCACTAGCACCGTTATCAGTTAGTCGGGTATTAATTTTAGTGAAACAAGACTAAAAAATAGCACATTATAAAATACTAAAGGAAAACAGCACATCAATTAATACAAATCGTATAAAATTTACTAAAATGCAATTTTACAACTTGCAATGTCGTTTACTAATGACAGAAGATTTAACGGTGCATTCCTAGCTAAAAGGATTCCCTGGGTACGTTCCTAACGAATAATGCTTTTCGAATATTTTTCCAAGGAACAACTTTTAGAGTTATGCGATAAAAAGGTTATATCTTATATCCCCTAAAAGTACAACTAAAGAATATTTAATGTGCAAAAATAATTATTTGAGACTTATTTTTATTCATTTTATTTCATTAGTCATTTAAGTTCAGAATACGGTCAATAAAAACGTTTCATGTAGGTTCTAAAAAACGTTTGTAATACATTCATATAAAACGTTTTGTAAACGATTTCTTTTAGTCTTGAACGTTCGGACCTAAAGTGTACCTAAAAGGTACGTTTTCTAAACATTATTAGGGTAGATCCCAAGCAGCAAGCTGACGTCACTATGACGTCATTTTTTAAGTCATTTTTGGTCATAGGACGTCATCAGACCAAAATTATGACGTCATTTTAATGACGTGTTTTTGACGGCGTTGAAGTGACATCTTTTCGACGTCATTTTTTTCGTCATCCAACTGAAATATCATATGACAGAAAAATAAGACTAAGAATTTTACAAAATTGAAATAGAAAAAAACTCTACCGATAGATGGCGCAATGGACAATAAATTACTACGTTTATATCGTATCATTTTAGCTTTTAAAAAAAGTATATGCGTCAATTTTTTGTCATTTTAAAGACGTCATTATTACGTCATTAACGGGACGTCTTTTGTCTGTGTCTTAGGGAGGTCAATTTAACGTCATTTTGTCGTCATCTTATGACGTCTTTGCTGACCAAACGTGATTAAAAATGACTAAAAAGAAACTTCAATAAGACGCCAGCTTACTGCTTGGGATGTGACGTCGTGGGAATCCTTTTAAAAAAATGTCGTTATTTTTTTATTGTTATGTAAAAATCGTCTTTATATTAGTGAGTAAATAGTGGATTAAAAGACTTTAACAAATGTATAAACTACATTTTTAATTATTTTTTTATCTTTGGACAAACCACGAAGGCTAAAAGCCTAAATACTAACGTACCGCGAGGTAAGAGGGAGTTTGTTAACACGGGACTTAAATACTTGAAGATTTGTGGGGGAAGGAAAGACCTTTGCGGGCAGCAGGTTCCACATTCTAGAAACTCTAGGGATAAAAGAACGAACAAAGTGGGAAGTTCGGGGCCTGTCCAATTGGACCGTATAGGGATGCATACGCGTGGCACCACGAGTTTCTCTGTTGGGAACCGTGAGTGGAGGAACTATACTGGACAATTCTTCAGAGCAGAAGCCATGGAAGTACCTATAAAAAGCGATAAATCCCTCACGACGATGGGCAAGAGAGGGAAGCCTTTCTGTAAGTGAAGGATCATTAATGAGACGAATAGCTCTTCTTTAAATGGAATCAAGAATGCTTAGGGTTGTGGGGGACGCCATGCCCCAGATATGAGAACAATATTCAAAGGGAGGTCGGATTTGGGACACATACAAAGTGTATAAATTAGAAGGAGAAAAATACTTTTTGGCTCGAAAGAGAAATCCAAGCTTTTTGAAGCTGCCGTGGCTATAGATACAATGTGTTTTTGCCAGTTAAGGTTACTTTCAAATGTGACGCCCACAAGATTGAAGGTGTCTTTGCTCTGTAAAACTTGGCCGCTCATAAGTAGAGGATGAGTATTTGATGACTCTTTTCGCGACAAGGAACATGATTGTGTTTGGATGCATTAAAATGGACGAGATTTTTGGCGCCCCAATCCAATATTAAATTAAGATCCTGCGAAAGAGATATCTGCATCGCTCTGCATTTGTTTTCTAAATCAGGTTTAGTGATGAGTTTAGGAACCTGAAAACTGGAGTGAAGGGTACTATTGTCGGCGAAACTATGAATAGAATTAGTTGTGGACGAGAGAAGGTCGTTGATGTGAAGAAGAAACAATGTTGGTCCCAGAACTGAGGGACACTCCAGCATTTACTTGTTGAAAGTTTAAAGAATGGCCGTCCACAATAACCGATATACGTCGATCAGATAGATAACTAGAGAGCCAAGTACCGAGTTTAGTTGAAAGACCATAGGAGGGAATTTTATTAAGAAGTGCGGCATGCCAGACCTGGTCAAAAGCTTTGGATATATCAAGAGTAACGATCTGGGACTCACCTAGAAACTTAAGAGTCTTATTCCAGCAGTGTGATACGAAGGAAAGAAGATCTGCTGTAGATCTTTTGTGGCGAAATCCATACTGCCTGTCATGCAAAATTTTGTGTTTTTCTAAATACTTAACAATTTGTGAATTAATGAATTTTTCTATTACTTTACAAAGAACTGAGAGAATTAAAATTGGTCTATAGTTAGATGGAAGAGATTTAGATCCTTTCTTGGGAATAGGTTGAACACGTGCAGCTTTTCAGCTTTCCGGAAAGACACCTGTTTCGTAAGAAATTCGAAAGAGCCGAGTTAAGATTGGTGCAAGTTCTGGAGCACATTTTTTTAAAACGACTGCTGGTATGCCGTTCAGCCCAGACGATTTCTTGGTGTTAAGAGAAGAAAGGATACGCTTAATGTGTTTCACCTTAAAAATAATATCGGGCATTTTATGAGGAACTGGGGTAATAGCTGGAATTGCATGATTTACGGGAAGGTCAAGGGTTGAATTGGCAGCAAATTGTTTAGCAAATAGTTCTGCCTATCCTTTAGCGGTAGAAATAATTTCATCTTCCAAAGTTAGTGGTGGAAAAGAACTGGTACAAAAAATCCTACTTATGTTTTTTGCAAAGAACCAGAAAGATTTGCTACCATTTGAGCAAGAAAGAACTTTGTTTTTAATACGATTGTCGAAGGAGTCTTTGGCTTCAAAAATTGTTTGATTGTAGTAGTTTCTTGCTTCAATAATTGATGGCCTGTCGGTTTTTGGACTACGGTCCTGTAGAAACTTGTTGTGAGCCTGAACTTTTAAAATTCTAGCTTTGTCACAAGATTTGGAAAACCAGGGTTTGTTATTGGATTGTTTGGGGTTCTTGATGGTGTGTGGAATATAGGTTTCAAACCCAATTGAATTGATTTAGTTAGTTGATTGCAAATTTCAGAAGGATCGCGAGAAGAAAAGCAGATGGAATCCCAGGGGTAAGTGGCGAAAAAGTCCCTCAGGCCATCCCAGTCGGCTGAGTTGTAGTGCCATACGGTGCGTGGTGACATGCATTCATTTACCTCGGGATGTGCAGGGTAAGATATAGTAACTAAGCCATGATCTGAGCGACCCAGGGGAGCTATGACAGAGGCTTGATAGAGTTCGGGGTTGGTTGTAAGAAAGAGATCTAGGGGGTTTGAATTATGATTTGGGACTCCAGGAAAGTATGTGGGTTCCATAATAAGGTTGGTAAGAGAGTTACTGACTGCGAAGATTTCGGCGGCTATGCCTTGGGGGTCAGTTTTTGAAGAGCCCAGCCAATCCTTATTATGGACATTGAAGTCGCCAAGCACGATTACTTCAGCCGATGGAAACTGAGAAATTATGGTATCGATCTTTGTTGAAAGAAAGTCAAAGAATTCGACATAGGAATTATTAGATTGGGAGCGGTACAAACAGCAGATAAATTTAGTTGAAAACCTAAGGGAAAGTTTAAGCCAAAGCATATCGGGCCTACCCGATTCAAGATTGGAAACTCGAGCACAAGCCAGATCGTTGCGGACGTAAGCACATACTCCACCATGTGGGTGAAAAGACGAAATAAGTTCGTAGCCTGGGAAGAGAAGGTGGCTGGTTGAAGATTTAGAACTTATTTGAGTTTCCATTAGAAACAGTATATGGGGCTTAGATGACTGAAGGTGATGGTGAACGGAGTTTATATTGGTGTTAAGCCTACATATATTAATATTAAATTAAATTTTAAATTGGTTAAAAAAAGGACTTCCATGACGTCATAATATCAGCTGTTTAGTGTCATATCGAAGTTGGGTCACCTTGTCTCTAAAACCCTTGGGTTAGGCCTGTCTTTTCTGCTTGTATAGTATCCATTTGTTTATTAAATTTCTTCCAGCTGACATATTTGTGTACCATTTTCCTGATATCCAGAAACGATTCACAATTAGAAAAAATCTGTCGAATTTTATGTCTTTCCTTTTCTGCATAACTTTTTCATAAAATCTGATAGGGCATATGTTCGGGGTTTACTTTGTTCCTTACTAACCATTTTACAATTCGTTGGGAGTTTTTTCGTCGCAAAACTGTACTATTTAAATAAATTTTTCGTGTTTAACAAAAACGAGCTTTGTTTTCTTTTTTCCGGCTTCTGCTGTAGTTGTTTCCGCTTAGCATTTTTAATATCACGGAATAATTTGAACTGAATGTCAGAGAATGGGGGACATAATCATATTGTAATCTCTCTAATAGGTATAGGTACTTATCACTGATCTCGATGGATTGCCAATGTTATAACCTGCGCGAAACAAAAGTTACATTTCATGGGCGAAAAACCGGTTTGTGCGTAAGCCAGTTGAGAAAAACGCACCCGGCACGAAACAAACTATCCGCATTATCGAAAAGAATTGTCGACGGGGTCCTCGTTTTCTGTTCAAAGTACGGTAGCTTTACGGTCAGACCGCAGACGAAGGGTACGGGGTGCCGGTGTTTGTATTTTGCAACGGCTTTTAAGTGCGCATGTTAGTCCACCCACTGCGCGAGGTCGTAAAAATCCAAAAATGCTTCTTGCCACAGCGAATCTAAATGTAGCTTATCTATGGTACTTATTCAGTAATAATTTAGCGCTTACATTCCATATTGTCTTGGTGGTATAATCTTTATAGTCTTTACCATTTTGCTTTTTCATGTTGAATGCCCAATTTTTTAAGATATCTGCCAGTTTGGAAATACCAGTGTTTTCATCAAGAACGTACCCCCTTTTCCTTGCAAAACGATATGAACTTTTGCCAAACATAGTCCTGATTTGATAAGGTATTCTTTGGAGTGGCTTGTGTTATTTACTGCTCTATTTCGAAGATCGATTCTTTGCCAAATCGAGACATTTTTGTTAAAAAATTCAAGTAAACATTTCTTTTAGCTGAATACTTAATATGATGTTAATTGTCAGAATATACCTTTTTTGACTGTAGTTAACAATAAAAAACTATTTTATCAACAATATAAGCACTTACAATGCAATTTCCAGCGGTAATTTTTTGTAAACTTAAATTTGAATGTGAAAAGCTTATCGATCTATAATCTATAAATTAAAGTTTGTAATATTCAATTTCGGTAATTGTTTATAAACCGGACTCTTCGCCGATTTTAATGAAATTTGGTATACGGGACTTTTGGGACGCTGATCACGAATCTGAAAGTTTTTTTTCGGACACGTTTTGTTCTCAAGATATTTATCATCAGACTTCAATGGGAAACTCACCTTAACTCACTATTTCCCCCTTCTTTTTGCAAACAATTCTTGATTTAAAGCTAAATTGGTAGTCAATATTTGATTTCCATCTCCTAAAACCCCTTTTTTTTTATTTTACCCGTTTTGTTCCATAAAATTGAAAGCTTCACCTTTAATCATTTCAATCGTGGTAGCCTTGGGCCGCCAAGGCTATTGCGACTAAAAGTTAAGCTTCACAATTTTATGGGAAAAATGGGTAAAATAAATAGAAAACTGGGTTTTTAGGAGGTGAAAATCAAATAATAAGTGCCAATTTAGCAGAAAACTTAAGATTTAGGTGCAAAAATAAGGGGCAATATGGTAAATTTAAGTCAGTTTCCTATTCAAGTCTGATAATGAATATCTTAAGAACAAAACGTGCCCGAAAAAAATCTTCAGATTCGTAATCAGCACCCCAAAAACCCCCGTATACCAAATTTCATTAAAATTGGCGATGCATCCGGTTTGTAAACAATTAGGCACCGAATTTTTTTTTTTTAAAGATTTATTTACAAAGTGGTATTTTTAGCCAATAAAAAATATGTACCAAGGGGCCCGTTCTCTTTCTAGAACCTTTTTCTAGTCAAATATTTCACAAAAATATTTTTTTTCTAGAATTGTTTTTGCACTTGTTCTCATCCTGATTTACATTAGGATAAAAATTTAATTATTCTGTAAACATATATATTATAAGAATTTTCGTTAAAAACATGTTGACAAAAAATTCCGTTTCTTTGTAATATTCGAAACGTAAACAATATTGACGTTATGAACTATTTGTCAAGGACCCCCACTAGAGTTTACATTTTGATTCATAGTTTTATGTAATATTATGTTTACTTAAAAATTATAATTTGTCCTTGTTAAATGGAAAAACATATGATGATATTTTAAAAATCATTATCTGTTCTTTATTACAATATTTTCAAAATTTAATAAATCAACTAGTAAAATTACGTGTCATTTTTGCGTCAATTTTGTCTTTTCAAAACGTGATTTTCGAGCATTCCTAATAGCGAAAACCATTCGAACCTTGTTTAGTACTGGCTAAAGATGGTTACAGACGGCATGGCAAGGCTTGGCCAACGTTTCAGCGAGCGCTTACAGAAACGGTGGTCTACACCTAAAATTCTCGTACCGACGACCGTACACACGACATGTTTTATTTTTGCCAATATTTTCAAGGCAAGTGAAGGCAAACGTATACAAGCTTACAAGAAAGCCTCTATAGGTTGACAAAAAATACTTCTTTTTCTTTTTAATGGGTCAGCTGTACATCTAACGGACATTTCATTCATAATCGCAGCCCATGCATCGAAAACCAAATTTCTGTCTTCTGTTTAATATGTGGATCCCAAGTAACCAAAGTATATTTTATTTAAATCTCAAAAGATATGAATTTTGCTTAAGAGAAGGAACCCTTATTTTTCATAATATCGATAATTTTTTTACAAAAAAAAGTTTAGGATTAAAAATACCTTTTAAATATGCATATTGGTTTATTTTTCAAGAAAAAAATCTGCGGTAATGAGCGTTTCTGTGAATTTTGGCATTTTTTCCACAGTTCTTTATTAAATGGCATTTCGAAATAAGTATGCACCATTTTAAATTTCATCCTTAAGGCATAAAAAAAAGTTTTTTTTCTGGAAAAACAAGTTTGCATATTTACATGTTATTTTTTAATCGGCGGCCTGTATCCGGCTTAAGATCCAAATAGAAAGCGATTTGCACCCATCTGTTTACCGAATAAAAACTATTTTATATTGATAGTCAAGTCAATGAAGCTGTAAAACAGGCAATAGTCCAAAATGTCCTCAATAACCGTTCCGATTTTAATAGAGAAGATTAAGTTACCATCAATTCCGTCATTACTTCTTTTAGTTTATGTGTCACTAATTTTAAAATTATTAGTTTGCGGATACATAGGACAAAAAATTTCGAAATTACTAATAATAATAATATTAATAATAATAATATGTAGATTCTAGTCAA
>JACEGR010009086.1:0-29913 GCA_014170235.1 Listronotus bonariensis
CTTCAACTTCAACTTCAAAAAAGCTTTATTGTTCCAAGCATAATACAATTCTCATGAACAAAGCATCTTAAAACTAAAAAAACTTAAAACTAAAAATATTTTTCATTGTCAGGTCGCGCTAGTGAAAATAACAAATAGGTCAAAATAGGGGCCATTCTTCTCCCCTTTCACACCACTTTCAAAAAGATTTATACATTGACAAATCGTTAAAACAACAAAACAAAACATATAACAAATTTAGAGGAAAAACAGATAAGAGACAGACCAAGTTACAAATTAAACTAAACTAAAATAATATAAAATGTTCAATATTAACAATGAGAAAAAAAAATTAAAAATTAAAATAAAAAACAGAAATGAATTAAAATAAGCAAGCCTCACACAAACCTATCATTTAAAAATTCATTTTGCGAATAGTAGGCTCCAGCAATGAGCAGACGCTTTACCTCCCTCCTAAATCTTTTTTCACAAGTAATTTGGCGAACACGTGATGGAAGGTGGTTAAACAATTTTTTGCCATTATAAACGATAGATCTTTTTACCAATGTTGAGGAGGGTATGGGAAGAGAAGCCACTCGACTATTACGAGTGGGATAAGCAGATTCCGCAGAAATTTCATCCCTATATTTCTTTTGGACCAAACACACTGTTTCTAGAATGAGAATACATGGTAAAGTTAAGATTTTTTGGCCAAAAAAGAGGTCTACAAGATTCCCGACGCCCAGTCTTACACATAAATCTCAATGCTCTCTTCTGCAACATAAAAAGACCATTAAACTGGTAATCCGCGCATGCGCCCCAGAAACATATACCATACCGAAGATGTGACTCAACTAGGGCATAATACACATTCCGAGCCACCCCACCATTCAACTCTTGAGAAACGACTCTAACAGCGTAGCAACCTCTAGAGACCTTTTTACTGAGTTCCGATATGTGTTGTTCAAACTTCAATTTTCTATCAATGTGTAGACCTAAGAATTTATTTACCGTCGGATTACTGATTGGATTGTTCTCAAGATGTACATCGTCAAGTTCGCACCCAAAGCTGATCATATTGGTCTTAGATACATTAAGAGTTAGAAAATTGGCATTACACCATTCCCGAATCTCAACCAAATCTGCTTCAATGCTCTGTTTCATTTCACATGCATCATGGCCGTGCCACAGAATGGTTGTATCGTCAGCAAACATTGTAAACTCACCCGCAATAGGTAATCTAGCAAGATCGTTAATATAAATTAAGAACAACAGAGGACCCAACACAGATCCCTGCGGAACTCCCGACGATATATTTAAAAGTTCAGATTGACAATTATTAAACAACACACTCTGATAACGGTCCGAAAGGTAAGATGAAAACCAGTCCAAAGATTTTCCCCTAAATCCGTAGACTTCAAGCTTGCTCAGCAGCACTCTGTGATCCACACAGTCGAATGCTTTAGTGAGATCACAGAATACTGCCGAAGCAACCTCTCCATCATTAAGGCTCAGGTAAAGACTCCTAAGAAAAGAGAACATTGCATCGAGAGTATTTGTTCCTTCCAGAAAGCCAAACTGAACAAGCGCAAGCAATCGATGCCTAGTCAGAAAACTCAACATACGCCTCTTCACCAGTTTTTCTATAATTTTAGCGAGAGTTGGTAGCAGAGAAATTGGTCGAAAACAGGAGGCATCCTCAGCGTCTCCTCCCTTAAAAGAGGAATCACTGTTGCCAATTTTAAAAATGATGGAAATGTTCCGATAGAAAATGACCATTTTATCGCATCCACTAAAGCTTCCAACGCCGAAACTGGAAGTTGTAAAAAAATTTTAATTGAAATATGATCCCAACCAGATGCATTTGTATTTTTGATTTCTGTAAAAATATTCATAATTTCTTCCATATTTGTAGGAAAAAGATAAAAGGTTTCCCGCACTGAGACACCGTTCAGAAAATAGAGAGCGTCATGATTGTGTATGATCTGACCAGAAAGATTTGACGCTATAGAGCAATAAAATGAGTTAAAATCAGACGGGCTGATTTCAGAGTGTATCGCCGATCTACCCCCACCATTCAGATCATTAACGACTTTCCAACATTCTCTCTGTCGATTACTTGCGCTATTAATTCTGTCAGAAAAATGGGAAGACTTAGCCAGCTTAATAACTCTCCTGTAAATTGTACGGTACTTATTATAATATGATACAAATGATGGACAATCTATAAAAATTTTTCTCATTTTATGCAAAGAGCGCATATTGCGGGCTTTTAAGTCTTTTGAACTTTTTAGTTTAGAGAGTTTTTTTAATTCTGTAAAATAGATAGAAAGTAGGACACGAAAAGAGCGAGCATGATTTACTATAACCAATAGGATGTTTTATTTAAAACTTTTATTTTTGTTTCTTCGCAGACACATGAAAATTTTGTGTTTTGAGTCAAAAAAAAAAAAATTCTTGAAAGTTTGGGTCTTTTATTTTAATTTGAAGTACTTCCTTTCTAATTTTAAAGTTTTCCCATTTAAAAAGCGGGTATTTTTAATTTTTTTTCTTTAAATTTTTATATCTTGGCCGGATTTTGAGCTATAGTGTTTACCACTATAATTTTTTACAGAGTATTCGCGGTTTTTAAAAGACTCTATAAAATTTGTAAAAAGGTGAATGAAAGACTTTTGGAGCCACTACAATCAATGCAGATCATTCTTAAAACATGATGTAGGGCTTTTTAAAAACCGTGAATACCCAGTAAAAAAATATGGTGGTAAACACTGTAGCATAAAGCTCGAACAAGATATAGAAATTTAAAGAAAGAATGGGTAAAAGTACGAGTTTTCGCATGACCTGTCCTTAAATCGGCTATTCCATGATAACTCTTATAATTTCCTTACTCTATGCTTACATGTATACACTACAATAATTGGTTTCTCTTAAATGAAAAATAAAAATGTTATTAACGCCTTATCAAAGAGTTCTTAGGGTAAAATATCAATAGAATAAATTAGTTTACCCTTAAAATAGAATTATTCTTCATCTTTATTTGCTTTATTATTAATATAAATGGTTTTGCGCCATTGCAGTCAATACAATACAAAACTTAAGTTAAAATTGTTTATAGTAAAACATGTTTACTATTTTCACGGCAAACTTTCTAGACAGAAAAATATGGGATACTGGCGTATCCCATTTAAAATTTGAGAACATAAATAAATTAATCTACATAAGTTTCTGTGAAAAATAAAGGAAAAAAGAAATTGCAAGTAACTAAAAACACGCTGTAGCGAGTTCACGACGCAAAATAGCAAACTGCGGTTTCCACCAGTAAGTTTGACCTAAAATTTGATCCTCTCAAATAGGGGTCAGTTTTTGACTAAAACATACTGAAATATGAGTTTACTAAGAAATCGTCAAATTTGGCCCACCCTGTACATATCGCCTAAAAATTATCGTTATGCATATGATAATCACTCTGAAACGATTGCCATAATTGTGCTAAAAATATATTATTTCTTATTAAGGATATTTTGAACTTTGGTGTGATAATTCTATGTATTGGCATAGTATATGCTCCGCAGATTCGCTAGACCTCTCACTAAACCTACAGCATTTTTATCAGTTTTTTCTACCTTTTTGGGGTGATACCTCAGAGGGCCGTGTCCTAACAGAAAGTTAGTGACTATCCTGAATTTTGCTGAGTTTATTCATTAGGTAACTTCTATAGTTATGCAATACAAAGCAGTTGGTCGGCAATCAGCCGGCTTTTAATTTTTCTGCTACACTACACTTTATTATTATTATTAATTATATCAAAAGCTTAGGAAAATAATAAATAAGAATTTTATCGATATGTTTAAAATCTTTTTAACTACCCTATTTTTTAGGATTTTTAATTACAAACAGAGAAATTCTCTCAGCAGACATAGACGATTTTGAATACACGCCAAAACCGGAATTTGAAGGAAAATTTACGATTTTCAATGAAATCAACGAAATGGCTCTGCTGCAGAAGTTTTTCGATCATATTATGGACGTGAAACCTCATATTTTTGTTACTTATAACGGCGATTTCTTCGATTGGCCGTTCATAGAGGCAAGAGCTGCAGTGTATGACTTGGGTAAGAAATTGCAACCCTATGTCAAATAACATCAAACCTAATTAATTTTTTTTCCTCATTAGTTTTACAATACTTCAAAATCATATTTCTGTTATAGATATGAAACAGGAAATTGGGTTTTCTCGTAACAGAGAAGGTATTTATTGGAGCAGACCCGCGATGCACATGGATTGTTTATGTTGGGTAAAGAGAGACTCTTACTTGCCTGTTGGCTCTCAAAATTTAAAAGCTGTTGCCAAAGCAAAACTAAGGTGAATATATCTGAAAAATAGGTGGCAAAATAGTATAAATGAATTCCCTGTACAATGCACTAAAGTACAAACTTAAATTTCCACCATTATCGAAAAAAGTTTTTCCTATTAAATAAACAAAACTGCATATTTGAAAGTTATTTTCATAAATGACTAATACAATTTAATAGCTGATGGTTGCCTTTTGGGTTAAGGAAAATGCAGAGCATTTGATAAAAATAACCATTTTTTGTAAAATTAATAATAACAAAGTTTCCCATATGACGCCAACCTACATTGATTCAATGTATATTAATTTAATACAAAGAAGATATCTCTAAATAGCATTTTTTACAAACTTTTATTACAATTTATTCCAACCTTTGCATTCTCACTGCATAACTGTTTGGCTGTAGATTTTTAACTTACCAGGGTGATTATTACCTCCTATTCTTATCTAGAACAACCTGTATAAGCAGATTTTTGCGCGATTTTTAAGGTATGATCCTGTAGAATTAGACCCAGAAGAAATGTGTCCATTGGCAGCGTCAGATCCTCAAGTGTTGTCAAACTATTCAGTGTCCGATGCAGTGGCGACTTACTATCTGTATATGCAGTATGTGCATCCTTTCATTTTCGCTTTGTGCACTATCATTCCTTGTGAACCAGATGAGGTGTTAAGGAAAGGATCAGGTAAGTTTATGTTTTGGTAAAATACTAAACTTGGCGAATTTGAAAGAATACTTTAAAAATAATTTTAATGGCAAAAAAATACATCAAGTTAACTTTTTTTTAACGAAAATCTTATTTATTAGTCAAAGTTACCTAAAAAAATTAATGTCTAACCCTCGTTTCACACTAAGCCGGTTTCGCCGGACGAAGTGATAAAAATGTATACGAAGCTTTTGAGTTTGCCGACTTTCCGCGTTCTCCTAGTGTGAAAGGTCTCACAAAACTCCATACACTTCGATAGCGTTGGTCCGTCGCCAGCATTCTCAGCTTTTGCTGGCTTCCGCTAATGTGAAAAGGCAGTAAAGGACCCCGCTCAATCCTTATGGAAAGTGGCTTTCGGTAAATTTTTTAAAAAATTTGATGTGTTGTAGATCTCAACGCCCTGATGAAATGTTCCTATGGGCCCAATGTCTAATCGCCTCTAGTTTTAGAGTTATAGAGCCTCAAAGTTGGATACTTGCTAGGTTGAGATTTCGAGTATAGTTAAGACCATGCCGCCAAGTACACAAAAAATGATAAAGTAAACAAACCTTTTCGATAGCACATAGCCTCTGACAGAGCCTGATTACATATTGTTTAGATAAATAAATAAAAATATTGCGAAAACACGTATCACATACTTAAAAAACATCCTCTTATTTCGTCTCTGGCGTACCATAAAAACTGTAACGCGTGGCGTAGTCGTCGAGATGTATATTTTTTGCTGCAATAAATCATTGTTCACAAAAGGGTTTATTTGCTTTATTATTATTTGTGTACTTGGCGGCATCACTTTCAGAATGAAATAAATATGGGTCTATATATACATCCTATGATTTTATTAATTTTCTGGCTTACTAAAGCTTTTTCGAAATATCTTTTGACGTATAACTATAGGCGATAATATAGAATAGTAAAATATATGAAAATATTGTGTACAGAATATTTCTTATAGCAGTGGCGTCGAACCATATAAAATTATTATAGAGTTGCCTAAAATGCTTATAAACTTTTAAAATTACATTTTTGAGGATAAAATGAGAACAAACGGTTAAATTTTATAAATTTTTAAATTATTATTGTGCAGACTTATGCCAATAATATAAACACATTTAACCACCGTCAAAATATACAGGGAAAAAAGGCTGTTTTAAAACTATACTTTTACTATGCCACTTCAGTTAATATTATCTATAAGTTAATGGAGAGATAAGTTTTAAAAATTTATTAAGGCGCATGCAGCTTAATACCAGAAGTATATCTATATAAAACAAACTAAATGTGCCTATTATAATGACAAAATATACAGGGGGTAAATTATGCACAATTTCTTCAATACCTAACTCTTACTTACTTTTTAGTATGGGAATCACTAAAGAAATATAACTTCTTATTATTTCTTAAATTCAATATACAGGATGTTCCGTTTAAAATATGCTACTAATTTGCATCTAAAGGTAGCTTAAAAATAAATATTAGTTTTTAAACACTTTATAATTTTTAATAAAAAATTAAAATCAAGGTTATGACTTAGTTAGGGCGTTAGTGCAACGCCACCTACGACTTTAAGATTCATAGCTAGTAATAGTAGCTTTGGTTGTGAGCTGTATACCTTTTAACAAGTTAATAAAACTGATCTCTTTATTTGTTAAAGTAAATAATGTAAACTAAGATTGCATAGTAAATGGACACCGCAAGATGACCTTTTTTTCACCCTGTATATTTTGACATTACCAAAATGTGTTTATATCTTTGACCTTAGTCTGCACACTCTTGGTGCAAAAAATTAATGAAATCTAACCGTTTGTTCTTTTTTAACACTCAAAAATGATTTTATTTTTTGAGTTTGTGCATTTTAGACAACTTAATAAAAATTGTATATATTTCGACGCCACTGTTATAAGAAATATTCTATACAAAATATTTTCATACATTTTATTATTCTATATTATAGCCTATGGTTATGCATCAAAAAGATTTTGGAAAAGCTTTAGTAAGACAGAAAATAAATTATCGAAATCTCAACTTAGCAACTATCCAACTTTGAGGCTCTATCACTCTAAAACTAGAGGCGATCGGACATTGTGCCCATGAGAACATTTAATCAGGGCGTCGAAATCTTCAACATTTAAAAAAAAATTAACCGAAAGTCATTTTCCATAAGGATTGACCGGGGTCTAAGGCAGATTTTGAGTTTAACTCTAATAGGTCACTGGAAAACGTAAAATAATTTTGCAAATATGCGGTGGTCAACTTCAATCCTATAGATAAAAATAGTTAAAATCTAAAGATGCGTTTTTATTTATTTATTTTTATAATTATTATTATTATTAAATTCTTTATTTAGCAAATATTTCAGCTAATCAGTTATTTACAAAAACAATTTTACACTATATGTTAATTAAAATTAAAGTTATTAAATATTTAAAAAGTATAAAATTTAAATTGTTTACCCAAAGAGCCAATAAAGCACATTAAAAAAAAAAGACAAATAAAATAGGATTCACAAACAATAGTCACACTAAATCTAAAAATATATACATAGATAAAAACAGAATTATAGAGTAAAAACAAAACTTAAATTTAAACAATCAAGAAACAAACAAAACATAGCGTGCCAAAGTTAGTCACATTCACACAAAAAGTGATTGTGTTCAGGTCATATAGTAAAATAAGAGTTATAAACATTTAATTACAATATTTGCAGATGATAATACAATTTTGTGGCATAATAAAAATGTAAATCATTTGAACAGAAATATCGAAAAAGATATTTTAATAATTAAACAATGGTGTGATTCAAATTTACTTTCTTTCAACATAAATAAAACAAATATATTTTTATTTATACATTTAGGTGTAACCTTAAATAATAAAATTATTAATAATCCTTCATTTACCTACTAAATTTCTTGGTGTTTATGTAAATATAAACCTTAATTTTTCAGAACATATTGAAAATGTATGTAAAAAAATTAGCTCAGGTTGTTATGCTCTTAGAACTCTTTCTACTGAACTTGATTTTCCACTACTAAAAACTAGTTATTTAACATTAATTGAATCAATAATAAGATATGGTATTTGTTTCTGGGAAACTCTGGTCAAAATCTGTTAAGCTCAGTTTTTTATTTTGCAAATAGTTCTTATAACCCTTTTTGCAAGGGAATCTTGCAAACCTTAATTTATTAAACATAAGATATATAACTGTTTGTTTTATATATAAAAAATATTGGTGTAATTATAATGAAAACTCTTTATATAATTTTAGAAATAACTCCTGCATTGATCTACTTATACCACATTCGAATATGATTAAAAATCTATAATTTATGAATCAAAAAGATATTAAATCATTTACCAAATTCTATAAAAATATTAAAAACATAAAAAATATGTTCAAACAATTTTACTTAAAAGAGCGTATTACAATTTAAATGCATTTTTCGAGGATACATTTCTATAAAAAGTATTTCTTTTTTACTATTATATATTTGTGTGTGTATCTGTCACTGTTGTATATGTATATATAATGTATTGTTTTGCTTTGTCTACAAAGATGTCTGAATATTTTTATGACAATAAAGTTTTTTATTATTATTATTATTATTAAATATTTTTTATATTATTTAATTTTAAATAATTTCAGGTACGCTTTGTGAAGCTTTGCTTATGGTGGAAGCATTCCACGCCAACATTATATTTCCAAACAAAGAAGAAACCATTTTGAACAAACTAACTCGAGACGGTCACGTTTTGCACCAGGAAACATATGTCGGAGGTCACGTTGAAGCTCTGGAAAGTGGAGTTTTTCGAGCAGATATTCCTTGTAGATTTAGGTAAAAAAATGTCTTAGATTTGCTTTATTTACAGTGTAGTTCTGTCGTTATACTTAGTGTAAACATTCTTTATTTAGTTGCTGTTTTCATGGCAACTATGATGGATTACGATATACAATAGCCAAATGTTTTTTTAATGAAAATAAAAGTATTTTAGTATTATCTATTGTTGGATTCACTTCAAAATACTACATTTTAAAATATTATGAAAGATATATGGCCCTATTTTAGTTTTTAAGCTAGGGAATCTATACATGAAAATATCTTGTAAACTAATATTATTTTTCACATTTCTGTACCCATAGAATTGTTCCTGAAGCTGTGGATATGCTAATAGAACAAATTCCCAAAACTTTGGAACATGCTATTGTGGTTGAAGAAGGAGTCCCTATGGAATGCGTCACTAATCTGCAAGAAGTTATAGATGAGATTAAGGCCCAGTTAGTAGCTCTTAAGGTAATACTATTTTTTGAGGCGCTTTTAAATAATAAAAAAACATAATTGAAGAGTTATAAATCGCCGAACCAACAATGTTTGTAGTTTTTCTGGATATAAATTTTCAATATTTTGAAACCCTAAACCACAAAAATATGATATAAAAAGTAGGTTTTTCCCCAATATTTATATATAATTATTTATTTAAACTTTTTAAGTAAATACCAAGGTTGGTTTATATTTATAAGGTTGCGACACATCCTCAACTTTTAGGCGGTTCGAGGTCGGGGACGGGTAAAATCAAAGCTGATGATCAGTCCAGTGGCGTCTAGAATTTGCGCATTTTTTTGTTCATTGTTTTGGAAGTGATATTTGTTGAAAGATGTAATTCCAAATGTTTTTTATTTAAAGTAAAAGAATTTACAACTTAATAAGAATTAAAAACTGTTGTGTAAACGGTTGTTTTACTAATACAATATACTATATATCTCCGGCACTGAACAACATGGCCGAAAAATGGGAGATGTGACGTCATAACACGTCAAAGCAATATGGCCAAATGTCGCGACCCTACATAGACCGACTTTGAGTGAATATAAGGTGGAATAACAAGATTTGTATGGTGATATTTAACCTATACATTTATTTACTGCGTTTTAGGAACAACCTCTTAGGTTGGAACGCCCTCTTATCTACCACTTGGACGTAGGAGCCATGTATCCCAACATTATTCTGACCAATCGTCTGCAGCCGTGCGCGATGGTTAACGAGACCATTTGCGCATCGTGTGACTTTAACAGACCCGGAGCGGAGTGCCAGAGGAATATGTCTTGGATGATGAGAGAAGAGTATAGTAAGTTTGTATATTTATTTATTTATTTATTTATTTATTTATCGACGGTTTACACCATTTTATAATATATGCCTAATTTAACAGTCTCTCAAAAACAACTTACTAACTAACTTATTTAGGTGAAGATATAATTAATAATTTATTAAATAAAAATATATTTATCACTATAATATCGACTTTTAGTTTTAAGGTATAAGACTAACAATTTAGAGAACCAGACATCTTATTAAGTTCTATGTACGGAATTACAACGGTCTCTCAAGATGATTCTAAAACTGTTCAATGACCCATGAATTTGGAGATCTAACCTATCAAAATTACGCTGCATCCTTGTTATTGGATCATGCATGCCATAATTAGTTCCGTGAAATTTAGGGTAAAACAAACTATTTAACCGCGTCCTGTGGCAGGTCAAAAACTGTAATTTGCTTAGCAGATAGTCACAGTCAACCAAACCGTTTATAAGCTTAAACAAAAAGCACATTTCAAAAAAAAGTCTTCTATCTTCTAAGCTATATATCTTTAGTGTTTCCATAACCGCGTTATAATTACAATGACCATTATTTAGAGGTATTCCCAACTTAAAAGAGCACGTTCGTAAAAATTTGTTCTGAATACGCTCTAAATCGTGTATGTGTACTCTGTAAAAGGGGACCAAATAGGGCATGCATACTCCAATATGGGGCGAACAATGGAGCAGTATAAAACTTTTAAAACATTACATGAAAAATCCCTACCAAATCTAGTAATAAAACCTAAACTCCTACTGGCGCGTTGCTGAACACTCATACGATGACCATCAAAAGACAAAGAGCTGTCAAATAAGACTCCCAGATCCTTGATTTCGTTTACCCGTTGAAGAGTGTGATCATTTATAGTATAGTCATATAGAATAGGGTTTCTTCTTTTAGCGAACGTTATGCAGTGGCATTTTTCTGCATTTAGGAGTAGTCCGTTTAGCTTTGACCACTGTGTAAATGTATTCAAATCCGACTGTAATTTGACACAGTCAGAGACATCAGATACTTTATTGAAAATCTTAAGGTCATCAGCAAACATAAGGAAACTGGTGTTAGATAGAAAGGTTTTAATATCGTTAACGAACAATAAGAATAAAAGAGGGCCACAGTGCGAGCCCTGCGGCACCCTGATAACACATTAACCTGTTTAGACACATAATTGTTTATCTTTACGTACTGTTTTCTGCCTGTCAAGAAACTGCTCAGCCATGCCAACATATGCCTAGAAATACCAAAATATCTCAGCTTAGCCAGTAATAGTGCATGACTAACCTTGTCGAATGCCTTTGAAAAGTCTGTATATATAACATCCATTTGACAACCTTCCTCAAAGGCAGTCAACAGGTGGTCTTGATAAGTCAAAAGATTTGAAACTGTAGAACGATCATGCACAAAGCCATGCTGTTCGTTAATAATAACACCCTTACATTTCTATGTCAAACACCTCGTTACCAGTTCATCAAACAACTTAGGTATAGCGGACTGTATACAGATGCCCCTGTAGTTCCTTATATCTCTTCTGTCGCGTGCCTTGAATATTGGGGTAATAAAAGAATTCTTCCAGAAATCTGGAAATACACCAGACTCTAGCGATAAACCAAAAGGAAGTGTAGTGGCTTGGCTAATGAACAAACACAAGCCTTTAATAAAATCGTCGGGACTCCATCAGGACCACTCGATGTTTTAGTCTTACATGACATTACCGCATTAAAAACATCTTCCAAACTCAGAGTTATCCTGTTAACATCAACACAGTTCTGTAGGTCACCGTAGTACTCAGGAATGTCGTAGCCATCGTAGTATAGAAGTGTTTTTATGACCACTTGCCAATATTTTTGAATAAATTTAATTTAATATAACTTTTTACTATCGTTAGAATGCTGTTGTTTTATTGTTATCATAAAGATAAAGTACACTACATTAAGTGTTAAGAAAAGTAACTTTGTTTTTAATAGCTCGAGCCTATTTTACACGTTAAATAATTATTTTGTTTTAATACCTTCTAGAATGAATTTATTTTAACATGAACTTATGCAATGTTACAGTTAATCTGACATCAACTGAACTAAATGATAAAGTTCCGCTCTTATTTCTTTACATTTATGTGTCACTAAATTTGAAATTTATCATATTGGGGATAAATTTAACAGAATATATTAAAAATTAATAACAATAATGAAATTGAATGACCTAAAAATTGAAATTATAAAATGTATATGGTGTTAGAAAAATATAGAATGCTGCATAAAGTGTTTTTTTTTACTCATGGCATTGCGGCACTCGCCTAGATTAGATTAGATTAGATTAGGAGGTGGATTGCATATCCTCTAACACTGCAACCTGCTCAGGTTTATTGTGTGTCCTCCGTCCATAGGTTAGAGCACGCTATCCAAGCCGGTCTGTTTAATCAGACTCCACAAGCTTGAAACTGGCCCCTTGGTATATCTTGCCGCTTTAGGTTTTTCTTCACCCAGCCTTGCAAACCGCAGACGACAAAGGGCTTCGCAGTAGCACCATACGTGTTCTGCGGTTTCTTCCTCCTCCTGGCAGAACCTACATAGGTTTTCTTCTGCCAGGCCCATAGTTTCCAGGTGTTTATTCAGTCTGCAATGACCTGTCAGTTGACCCACTATTATTCTTACTGCCTTCCGGTTATAATTCAGAAGGTCTTTTGTAAATTCTGGCGAGTAAGCCTTGATGAACACTTTCGCCTGACGCTGTCCTGGTGTTCTCCTCCACCAGTCTTGTGATTCCCTCATAATCCATGATCTAATGGATGACCTTACCTGGCATGATGGAATACCACAGTAGGGCTCAGGACCTACCATTGTCCTACCAGCCCCTCCTTTGCCAATTTATCAGCTTCTTCATTGCCTTCGTGGCCTTCGTGTCCTGGTACCCAGGCAATGGTTAGCTTGTTGGACGCACCCACCTCTTCCAGGGCAATTACGCAGTCCCGCACCAGCTTGGAGCTGATTTTGCATGAACTGAGTGCCCTGATGGCTGCCTGGCTGTCCGAATAGATTACTATGGTTTTATCCTCATAGCTCCTTCTGATGATTTCCCTAGCACATTGTTCTATGGCTACAATTTCGGCCTGGAACACAGTAGGGTGTTGTCCGAGACCCAAGTTTATTTTCGTCCTTGGTTTGTCCCCATATATACCTGCTCCAACTCCTTGGTCTGTTTTGGAGCCGTCTGTATACCAGATTAGGTCGGCTTTAATGGGAGGCCCTGCCACCCAGTCCTTTCTGTCTGGTATTAAAGTTTGAAAACCTTTGTTTAGCCAGTAGCTTGGTACCATTTTGTCTGAAGGCATCTCACACACTGAGTTGACTTCTTGGTCCTCCTTGAATCTCCATTGTATGGCCCTTTCCTGTCTTATGATAGGACTCTGGCCTTGTTTGAGACGGTATTGTACCGCTTTCACTTCACCCTGTATGTAGATGTGAAGTGGCGGTAGATTAAGCAGCGCTTCCAGTGCTGCAGTAGGGGTCGATTTCATGGCCCCCGTAATACATAGACAAGCGAGTCTCTGTATACTTTGTAATTGCCTTATTGCCGTCTTTTGTAGCGTCTTTGCACCCCAGGCAATTGACCCGTAGGTTATCATTGGTCTGACGACCATTTTGTATAACCATAGGTTCATCTTCGGACTGAGTCCCCAATTCTTTCCGCAAAGTCTTCGGCATCTACCCAGGGTAGTTCTTGCCTTCTGAGTGACTTTGCTTAAGTGTGGTCCCCAGGTTAGTTTTTGGTCAAAGATGACTCCTAGATATTTAACCTCTTTGAAAAGGGGATTTCCACTCCGTTGAGCCTGGAAGGTCTTAGTCCTTCAAGCGCTCTTCTTTTTGTGAAAGGGGGCACTCGCCTACCGGCTCATGGTGTCAAACCTTTCATTCATAAAAAGTACCACTTTATGCACTTGTTACTTAAATTATTATTAAAGACAACTAGCAGGTTTTAAGTGCAGGGTGTCCATAAAATGCATGTACAAAATTATATGACAGTCGTTAAAATAATATATATAAAATATAGGAATAGAGCAAAAAAATCAAATACTAAAATTCGGCAGACCTCTTGTCGTGTAGATCTAATATCAGATTACAAGAGCTACACATTTATTATTAATTTTTTCTGAAAAATAAATTGTGTTTTTGAATTTTAATAAAAAGTGCAAGGGTATATTTTAACCAATTGTTTGCTACTTATTTTTTTAGTGCCGGCAACACGTAACGAATACCAGAGAATACAGCAACAATTAGAAACCGAAAAATTTCCCCTGCTTTTCCGGGTGGTCAACAACGAGCTTTTCATCAGCTGTCTAAAGTAGAGCAGGCAGATTTGGAAAAGAAGAGGTTACAGGTATTAAAAAAAAACTAGGTGGAGGCTTTAAATTTATATAAAGCATTTTTGTCTTTTTAAGGTTTATTGTAGAAAAGTATACAAAAAGTTAAAAATCACTAGAGTAGAAGAAAACACTACAACTATATGCCAGCGAGAAAACTCTTTTTATGTTGATACTGTTAGAGCATTCAGAGATAGAAGGTAAATTTTATAATTTTGAGATTGAACAAGAGGTTTTACTAGATGTATATACAAGGTGTTTGGAAAGTCAACGATAATGTCGAAAGGGCTGATGGAATAAGTCATAAGCATACAAAAAAAACATAAATAAATGACCTCAGTAAACGAAGAACGATGACTTCTGAGGTATTGGCAATTTAATAAAATGTTCACAGCTTTGAGTTACCCTTTATATCATATAGCGATTCTTATTCATGTTTCTGATATTTTAAATAAAGCAAAAGATTTTTATAAAGAATCACTTTTTTCTAAATGACAAAAATAAGAAATTTACAGGTATAGTTAAATCCATCCGTGGACACACTATAGATTTGTGAAAGAGAACTTTTACTTTAATTTTGGTCCTAAATTAATAAAATGACTATTTAGTGCTGCAAATCTGAAATCTATATATATATATATATATATTTCCTATCGCTGGATAAGAAAAAGACTATCACAACTCCAAAAGTGCATAAACGCTTATTTCTTAGCATTGCATTTTGAATTACGAATATTGTTATTTGCAATATGACTACACTAATAACATTTTTTGCTAGATGATTCTGATGTCAAATGTCATATCTCTGAATGTTACTCACCTGTCTGGGCAAAATCAATTGGCTTTTTCTCATAATAACATTTTTTAAGTTGTGTAAATCTTTTTCTTAATCAGCGATATGATTATCGGAAACATTTCTAATCTAACTGTGAATACACAAATTTATAACTTTCGGGGGTGTTTCGACAATTGAGGGGCCTAAACCCAAAGTATACAATCTCCATTTATTTCATTTAATCCAAAAATGCAATAAATGTCCCAAACACTTTTGTGTCTAAGAGTTAAGATTTATTAAAGATTTTTTCTATGTCGTAGTTTTTTCTTATAATTATTTTAAATTTTGAGTGTAGAAATTCCATATAAAAACAAAACAGTCTGGTTGTATAGTATTTTTTTAATGATTCTGTAAAAGATATACAGAATGTCATACTTTTAATTCAAATATTTGTTTAGTTTCTTTTTAAACACGTCGTATATATTTAAACTAAGAAAAACTACAATAAATGTTCTTTAAATTAACCTCTTTCTTATTTAAGTTCAGTTTTAGTGTTAGTTTTAATTTTTTTTAGATATGAGTACAAAGGTCTGTCAAAAAAAGCGAAACAGGCAGTGACCGCTGCTATAAAAGGCGGAGACGCTTCAGAAATAAAATCGGCGAAAAACAGGGAAGTCCTCTATGACTCTTTGCAATTGGCCCATAAGTGTATTTTAAATTCTTTTTACGGATACGTCATGAGAAAGGGGGCTAGATGGTACAGTATGGAAATGGCTGGAATCGTATGCTTTACCGGAGCAAATATCATTATGAAAGCCAGAGAGATTATAGAGCAGGTTTGTTGATGTTTGTAGATATTAATAAAAAAATATGTATGTTTTTTTCTGTTTTAAAAATATATGAAGTTTGAGGCCTCTCTAGCTTAAGTATATAGATAGTAGTAGTTAGTATAAATAATATACTGGTGGTACTCAGTGTTGTTCTATTGTAAGCGGAGAGGACTCAAAACAGACACCTTGTAAATGAGGAGGTGATTAGCAAAGTGCAGATTTTGCATAAGAAATTATTTTAGGAAAAACAGCTTTTTGTTTGTACCTAAAAATGGGATGGAATGAATATAGTTTCTTAAAAAATCTTTAATTTAGCCATGGAACACTATTTAATGTATAATATCCCATACATAACTCGGTTTTGTCAAAAACTGCGGTTTGCAGATCACCTCCTCAAATATCCACAACATAGAGACAAGAGAAGCTCTTTTGTTAGAGTAAGGTAAAGAAGGCAAACGATTTGATTCGAAACTTTGTATTTTAAAAAAGAAATTTGAGTATTTTCTAAGCTACTGAGTCTATGGATATTATGTATTAGTTAGGATCATTCTCAAAAGTAACGCCCTCAAGGATATATGTCTTTTTCTGCCAAGCAGAAAGTCCTGTGAAAAATATCAATGGCTTTAGAGAGTGGCTTGAGAAACTAAATAAAGTGAAAAGTCCTATTGTCAGCAAAGCAATGAATTGTGTTTTTCGTTAAATTTGCGTCCTGATTAAATAATATTATTTTATTTATTTATTTTTTATTTTTTATTATTTTTTATTTTAGGTTGGAAGACCTCTAGAGTTGGACACAGATGGTATATGGTGCATTCTACCAGCTTCATTTCCTGAAAATTACACAGTTTTGACAAACCACGAGAAAAAGAAGAAATTCGTCGTTTCTTACCCTAACACTGTCCTAAATTCTATGGTACAAGTTTATATATATATTTTCTTCTAAATTTTACGTTTAATAAAGTTTGTAGCACTCTTTTAAAAACTCTTAAGCAAAATGGAGCGGGATCAGGGCAAGCAAATACAAACTATTGTATTTTTACACAAAATGTTAGAAAAAATACTATATTTATTTGTTTTTATTTACCTGCCTCATCCCTCTCTACTCCTTTACCTATTATTATTTAGTTTTATACACTTTCATTGTGTTTTTATATTTTAGGTTAAGGAGCACTTTACTAATCACCAGTATCATCAGCTAGAAGATCCCCAAAAACTAGAATACAGCATAAGAAGCGAAAATTCTATATTTTTTGAAGTCGACGGACCATACAAAGCGATGGTCTTGCCTGCTAGTAAAGAAGAGGGCAAGAAGTTGAAGAAGAGATATGCGGTGTTCAATTTCGATGGATCGTTGGCTGAATTGAAAGGGTAAATATGCGAATATAGGACGCAAATATCAAATACAGGGTGTATCCACTAATCTCGATGGATTGCCAATGTTATTACCTGCGCGAAACAAAAGTTACATTTGATGGGCGAGAAATCGATTTGTGCGCATGCAAATCGAGGGTAAACGCATCTGGCGCCAAACAGACTATACGCATTATCGGAAAGAATTTGTCGACGGCGTCCTGGTTTTCTGTTCGGAGTACGGTAGCTAATGAGCGTCACGGTCAGACCGCGGTGGGCGGGTACAGGATGCCAGTGTTTGTATTTTGCCAAGTGCGCATGTTTATCCACCCTCGATTTGTTTACTGCGTGTAGTTGTAAAATTCCGAAAAATACTTCTTGCCCCTGCGGATCTAAATGTAGGTTATCTATGGGTGTATATGTGACATTTTTTCGAGTATGTTTTGTATGCCCTTTCTAGACTTGCTTACTTTGGTCTTTTTACAGTTTTGGTATATCCGATATTTTACATTATGTTTTTTACAGATTTGAAGTGAAACGTCGTGGTGAGCTGCAGCTTATTAAGAATTTTCAGTCTTCAGTTTTTGAAGCTTTTTTAAAGGGCGATACTTTGGAATCATGCTATGCTGCCGTTGCACAGGTAATGTATTAAGATTAGATTAAGACATCAATTTTGATATACTTCGCTTGCCCTTTTAACAACTTAGTGTTTTTTTTAATATACAGGGTTTTTCAAACTACGGTAAACACATTTGAGGACGTATTCCTGAGCTAATTCCATAGAAAAAAGTTTATATAAACATAGGTCCGACAATGCATTATATTCAAGATACAGGGTGTTAAACTTTTTAATAAAATCGGATTTTTTATTTGATCAAATTTGACAATGTTATAAAAAGCAGTAGGCTTTAACTCAAATAAATTTATTAAGTCCGATGTCGTCGCGAGTAGCCCTTGTACAAATATTTCTAACCAAAAAATGTACGCCAATGACTGGTGTGCAGTTTTTATATATGTTTTTTTAATTAAGCAAATAAAAATACAGCTTTTTTATTTTATAATATTTATTCACAATTATGTAACATCAGCTTATACTAAATTAAATAACGATAACATCTAAAGTAACGTATTTTAGAACATTAATAGCTTTTTAAATTTTATGTATGTTTCTCGGATTAGTGACATGCAATTAAAAATATTTTATTTTTTCTTCTCAAAAATTAACCTGGAAAAAATCAGGGACTAATTTAAATAAAAGATAAAAATCGGTCAGGGGATACTTAAGACGTTATTAGAAAACCGAATTTTTTAAAAAGTTTAACCCTGTATCTAGGAAACAATGCATTTCTGGACCTATGTTTATATAGTTTTTTTTTCATAAAAGTAGCCAATGCAAATGCAAATGCAAAGTAGCCTTGTTTTTAACCATAATAAAAACGACCGGTAATAAGATGTATTTTATGCGTGCAAAAATGCAAGAGTAAACTAAAAAGTTTCCTAAGAATAAAGACAAGTTTTTATAATCTACTGATTTAAATTTAGGTAGCTGACTACTGGTTAGACGTCTTATTTTCAAAAGGCAAAAACATGCCCGATTCGGAATTGTTTGACCTTATTTCGGAAAACCGGTCCATGTCGAAAAAATTAGAGGAATATGAAGGACAGAAGAGCAGTTCCATTAGTACTGCCAGGCGATTGGCAGAGTTTTTGGGAGATCAGATGGTTAAAGATGCCGGATTGGCTTGTAAATATGTCATTTCAAAGAAGCCAGATGGAGCCCCTGTTACTGAGAGGTAAACACTTTTGCTTTACATTGCCGGATAAAAATGTGTCAATTTTCATTAAAACGGCCAATTTTAGATCCCAAATCAACTTATTTTATGTCAAACGTCTATCATAAGATATTGTACACGTATTTTAGAAACAAACCATTAGATAGGGTGCCAATCGGGTTTATCATTTAGTCAGGTAACCAGTTTTCTGGTAACCTAATATATTTGTAAAATCTGGTTGGCGTTTATTATGTTTCTATGCACTGGCTATTAATTATATGCTCCTAAATCCTTTATTTATTTTGATTTTCAAAACGATTTGGATGGATTTGTGTATTATTCAAATAGTATTTTTTAAGCTCTTTAAATAATCATTTTAATGGTGATATAAACAAGGTGTTTTAGGTAAAAAAAGAAAATACTTTGGATAATACTTTAAGAGATATAATTAAAATCTGATTATTAATTTGGAAACTACAGAATTAAGCGAACTAAGTATTTTTTTATTAAATTTTTACGATAAAAATAAGAAATTTAAGAGGGGTGTAAATTTACTACTGAAATAATTTTTAAAATTTTATTAGACTATCAAAAATAAAATTAAAATATTTTTTGTTTGTGTTTATGAAATCTCAAAGAGCAAAATATGCAAGTTTATGGCCAGTTATTAAATTTTTATTTAAAAATAAGATGTAGGACTTGGAGATAGAAGCTGAAAAAATAAGAATTATACAATAAGTATGATTACTAAGTTAGTTCTGGTAGTAAACTTTGTAGTATAACTAAACAAGGAGATATACGTATAATATATATATATTATTCTACTGATCTCTGTTCCTTTTATCTAAACTTTAAGTGTAGTATATGTATATATATATATATATATATATATATATATATATATATATATAATCGCGTCAAAATATTTACGGCGTCGTATGTCCGGACGCCGGTGATTTAACCGTATTTCTGAAAAATATTAAAATATGTTCGCATATACAGGGTAGTCCGAAAAAGTGTACCGAAATATATCGACATATATTTTTTTAAAACATGTAGTACAGTATTGGCGTCAAAGAATTTAGGTTTGGGAGTGAGTGTCTTTTATTCATGATTAATGCACTATTTTTTGTAAAAGTTCAAACTCAAACTCAAACTCAAACTTCTTTATTGAGTAAGTTACAAAAAGTTTCCACTCGTCAAAATATATGTCACATAAAAAGTACATTTAATAAAGTTAAAATATTTAAAATTGTCACACAACATGTTAAAAATGAAATAAAAGTTAAGATACAGACAAAAAACTTAATTTAAAACATAACTAATGCATTGAGGTAAAGCGGAATAAAAACAAGTATTAAAATTTATAATTTAAAAATTCATTTATATCATAAAACGATTTTTTTATTAAGAGTTCCTTGAGGCATGACTTGAACAGCCTAATTGGCCTCTCCCTCATGCTGGTTGGGAGCTTATTAAATAATTTTATCGCTAGATATTCCGGTCTGCTCTGGCACTTCCCCAGACGGCAATGCATTGGCACCAAGTTGGTCTTGTTTCTGGTGTCATGATTGTGCACATCCTGATATGTAAGCACATCTTCTCTCTGTCTCACCCAAAGAAGATTTTCTAAAATGAACAATGAGGGAAGTGTCAGAACACCCAGTGCAGCAAAAGCACCCCGACAATCATCCCGGTAGCCCAACCCAGAGACGATCCTAATTGCCCTTCTCTGCAGTCCAAAGACTCTACTAGCATGAGCGGATCCTCCCCAAGCAAGCACACCATAAGACATAACACTGTGGAAGATTCCAAAATAGGCCGATCTCATGGTGGCATCAGACACACACCCTGACAGATTTCTCAATACAAACACACTAGTTCCCAATCTCTTACATACACTATCAATATGGGTACCCCATCCTAAAGTTTCATCAAGGGTGACACCAAGAAACTTCACTGACGCTGTTCGGTCAGTATGTGCTCTATGTCTCAGCGAGAATGTCATAAACTGAGTTTTCTCTTGGTTCAGCAACAGTCTGTTTGAGAGGAACCATTCCTCAACTCCCAGCCTGGCCTCATCAAGTCGTTCAGCAGCTCCTTGTTCAGATTTCTCAGCTGCAAAAACTGTGGTGTCATCTGCAAAGAGAACATAATTGCCTAGCTGGTTTCCCAGAGGCAGGTCGTTAATGAAAATAAGAAACAGGACTGGTCCCAGCACAGATCCCTGAGGTACACCCATACTTACGGGAGCCGTCGTAGAAAGCCCTGCCCCAGTTCTCACAACTTGTGTGCGTTCCTGTAAGAACGATGAGAGAAGGTTGATGCTGCTCTCATCGAAGTTGTAATATTTAAGCATTTGTAGTAAAATATCATGGGACATACAATCAAACGCCTTGCTAAGATCACAAAACATGGCAGCCAAGTAGCATTGACCTTCAAAACCATTCATAATATGCTTTAAGTTTTAGCCTAGTGTTCTTTTTGAACTTTAGTATCTTACTTAACTAACTTATCGATTTAAATAAATAAAGGCATACATTTTGTAGGGCTATTCCTTTGGCTATATTTCAAGCAGAAGAAGCTGTTCAGAAACACTACCTTAGAAAATGGCTTAAAGATAATTCGATAAATGAAATCGATATAAGAGATATTTTAGATTGGAGCTATTATATTGAGCGGCTGGGAGGAGCCATTCAGAAAATTATAACCATACCAGCAGCTATGCAAGGGGTAAGTTATTTTGTGAATAAATCAGATTCGCCAGAATGGAAAACAAACATTACTAAAAAAAAATTAATACATATCTGAACTATGATGTACAGGGAGTCTCTAAATGTCCTGTTCAAAAATATTTGATATTTTACTTTCTATTAGTTATTCAGTATTATTTATACAGGGTGTTTCTTAAATACATGCCAATATTTCAGGGGGTGATTCTTGGACTCATTTGAAAAAACTTTATATGAAGGTATGTCCTAAACATCTTAACTTTTGAGATAAAGAGTGTTAAAATTTCCAAAAAAAATCTAGTTTTTTTTAATATCCCGACTATCCTGTACCCAATGTTATTTTAATTAGGCAATATTATTAATAGCATTAAGGGGGTAATTTATCACTGACTTAATTACATTTAATAAGTCCAGTGGCGCCTCGAGAGGAAAGTGAAAGAATATTTCTAACAAAAAAACGGTACGCCACTATCTTGTTTAGATTAAGAGAAAAAAAAATCACTTAATTGCATATATCTAGACCATAACTTTTTTTAAAATTAGGCTTAATAATTTTTAAATAGCAATTAGGTAACAAAAATTATAAATACCCTTTTAAATAAGGTTTATATTCAGGATAACAGTGTTTCGTAAAATAAGTGTTTTCGAAATTTTTTGGTTTTTGATAATTTTAACACCCTGTATCTCAAAAGTTCAGACGTTTAGGGCATAAGTCCATATAAAGTTTTTTCTTCAAATGAGTCCAAGGATCACTCCCCCTTAAATCTTAGCATGTATTTAAGGAACACCCTGTATATTACTGGTGAATTCATTACGGTATGTTTCAGGTATGCAACGATTTTACAACTACTTTTTCCTAAATAACTTTTAATTGGCTTATTAGAAAATACCGAAATTTAGTGTATGAGCCTATGTTATCAATGTCTCTAAAATAGTCAAATATAATGGTGTTGTAAAATTAATTAGGAAGCCAATATTTTAAAGTATTAAAATTTATCAGGGACTTCCTAGGGCCGATCTGACCATCACCTAGTATATTTTATCTGTCAAGGTAAATTGCGTTAGATCGATATATTTTTGTCCAAGAAATTTCTTGTAGTATAATAATTCATGAAAATTATTATAGATAATGTTTTTTTTCAAATGATAACAATTAATAACAATATTAAAACGTGTATTTTTAGTGCGCCTATTTTTAGTGAAATAAAAAAATTGGATAACATTTATTGACACTAAAAGAATTGCGGACTTACATTTCCTTTTATATCTCTGTCTTAAGTGTAAACAGATTACTTTAATTTTTTTATTTAATCCAATACATTAAGTTGCAAGCATTATGCCATCTTTTTACAATAAAACTTTACGTTTACATATCGGTAAGTTAATTTTTTGAATACTTAGGTTCCGAATCCAGTTCCGAGAGTAAGACATCCAGATTGGTTGCATAAGAAAATTATGGAGAAAAACGACACTTATAAACAGAGAAGGATTACGGACATGTTTTCAAAATGCGCAAAGCCTGAAATTTCTAACCAAAATAACCAGAATGAAATGAATGGATTAGTGGGTAAGAAATTTAAAAACAATCTTAATTTAATAAAAAATCGGTGGTATTTAATTTTTTTCTTCAGGAGACATAGAAGATACTGGCATTGAAAAGTCTCCAAATTTCAAGAGACCAATAGCAAATGTTAACAAGAGAAAGAGGGGTTCAGAAAAAGACAACCAGTTTACTGAAGAGGACTTAGACAAGACATGGAGGGAGGTCTTGGGAAATCCACCACCTTTTGGAAATACGAATGTGAGTATTCCCTAAAAGTATTAATTTTCTTGTACTAAACATATACCTAACTACTTTATAATGTGTTAAAACAGAGCTAAAAATATGTGTTTTATCATTTTTAAACAGCGTTTGAAAACTTAAAATTGATAAATATCTTTATTCTAAGAAAGTCGTAAAGCTTGGGTTCTATTGCAAGAACGCCAATGGGTATATACTCACCAGAATTTACGAAAGACCTTCTGAATTACAACCGGAAGGCAGTAAGAATTATAGTGGTCAACTAACAGGTCATTGCAGACAGAATAAACACCTGGAAACAATAGGCCTGGCAAAAAAACCTATGCAGGTTTGCCAGAAAGAAGAAGAAACCGAAGAACTCATATGGTGCTACTGTGAAACCCTTTGTCGTCTGCGGTTTGCAAGGCTGGGTGAGGAAAAACCTAAAGCAGCAAAATTTACCAAGAAGCCAGTTTCAAGCTTGTGAAGTCTGATTTAAAAAAACGTCTTGAATAGTATGCTCTAACATAGGGATGGAAGATACACAATAAACCTGAGCAGGTTGCAGTGTTAGAGGATTACACTCCATCTTCAAGCTAATCTAATCTAATCTAAGCTAAAAATATGTGTTTTATCATTTTTAAAAAGCGTTTGAAAAATTAAAATTGAATAATATCTTTATTCTAGGAAAGTCGTAAAGCTTGGGTTCTATTTCAAAAACGCAAATGGGTATTTCAATCTATGCAAAGAAATGTCGGCAACGCCAATAAAAAGAAGTCAAAGAAAACGAAAGGAAGTTTGGCAGTGTTAAGGTAATTTAAATTTGATATGTAATCAATGCAATTGTTACAAAATACATATATTTTATTAATAGTTCTTACAGCGATTTTTTTAATTATTGTTAATGTTATTGTCGGAGTTCATTTGTTAAATTCTTATGCGATATTGTTTCAACAAAAATTTACAGTTACAGATAGTGCCCCAAAAAATGCCATCAAAAGTGCCGCTGCATTTCAAGAAGCAAAATAACAAGTGTTGTTACACTACATTTTATCCACATTCTTTCCTTAGTTTTAAATTCGCTTTCTCGAAATACTCTTCATTAATTTTTTTCTAGGTCTTCAGCACCAGGTACCATGGGCACCTTCCTTCAAAGGACACAGAAGGCGTTATTAACCACACCGTGGCAAGTGTTACAGATTTTGCCTACAGCAACTCCCGGGGAGTTCAAATTATGGGCTCTGGTAAGAAAAATATTTTCTATAGAAAGTTTTTAAATTTAAACCGCATAGAAAAATCGTTTTCGACATTTCTGAATCCTTGTAGATCTTTAATAAAGATTCTTCATGCAATCGAAGGTAAAACGTCGAGATATGTTAGTTTATTTGCTGCTGTTTATTGCAGGTTCAATCAGAACTTTATACGGTAAAACTGACAGTTCCTAGAATGTATTATGCCAACCTTAAGACTCCGAAAGTTGTCGAAGAGGGAGCCTTATTTAAAAAATGTAACAGGACCTTACCGAGAGCTAGGCACATCTACAATTTGTATTTATATTCTGTACCGGAGGGAATGTTTCATGATAACAGAGAGTAAGTACTTGCTTATACAGGGTGTTTCATCATTAAGGATGTTGATCATTAAGGGTGCAATCATAATGTGATTTTAAGAAGGAAAGTTTTGTTCTAAAAGTCTTAACTGTAAGGAAAAAAAAATTTAAATATTCTTTTTCTTTATAAGATCTGTAATACGACTCTAGATATTTGAATCAAATTTGGTACACTATTTTTTCGTTCAATGTATATTTTTTACATAAAAACGAGAAAAAGCAGTAGCGTATCATATTTTTCTTTAAAAATATTTAGTTTAAATCCCGCTTGAGCGCCACTGAAAGAAATTTAAAAAATATGGCGAATTAGGAAATAACCCCTATTGCATAGTGTCTGTGTCTCAAATTTTGTCAAGATAATTACAGTAGTAAAACAGATATTAAAAAAAAGTATATTGTGCTATAAGTTTGTAAAAAGAGACAGTTTCAAACGTGTTGCACACGATACTTTTTCTACCATTTTTATTATTTTTATTCTTTTAAATTTTGACAGGACTGTGTAAAAAATGTTCTTACGCCGTGTGAAAAGTTTTTACAGGCTTATGTCAAAACTAAATGACAGAAAATAAAATATTTTTGACTGGTTGACATGTGAAAAATGTTTACACAGTACAATCATACATCATGTGAAATAAGTTATTTTCAGATCCTGTTTGACGTGCGTTTTTAGACACTTTTTATAGCAGTCGTAGAAAAATATATTTTCTTTATACGTTTTTTCCTAACATCACCTAAAGATTCAAACCTTTAAGGATCTTATTCAGCAATATATAGGGTGTCCGAAAATTCAACGATAGGGATGAGACATCGAAGCCACGAAAGCGCTTCGCGATCCGCGATGGCAACGATACGTTGAACAAATAACATCGATGTTTCTTAAACATCGATGGCACGGACGTATATATAGCTTTGATGGCGGGGGTGGTTTGATTGGCAAAATTTGGTATCCAAAATTTTTAAAGAGCAAAAAAAAGGTCCCTACTACTACATGTTCTTGCTATCAAAGTATCAAAAATCTTTAAAAATTATTGAAAATATACGTTCTTTCCAAATAAACCGATGTTAGAAGAAAACATCGATGTTTTCGATACTCGACCATCGATCAACCTAACATTAACTAATTATTTTCTATATTTCAAAAAAATCATTGTTCATAAAAACTTTTGCTTCATCCTAAATAGCAGAAGCGTTAATAAGAATCGCCATATGATATGCAGGGAGATTCAAAATTGTTAAAACAAATTTTAAGTGCCAATAATTTGAGAACCATCAACGTTATATTGAGGCTTTTTGTTTTTTTGGTTCCTATCAGTTGTTGCACCCGTCCTTTCATTATTATCGTTGACTTTCTAGTAACCCTGCATTTAAATAGGGTTTGCAGTAGGGAGCCCTGCACAAATCAGACCCATTTTAATATGTAAATGCAAAATATACAACTTTTGTTTGTAGGGAGTTATTTATGTCAATGTCAGACCCGCAAGTGGAGGGCATCTACGAAACGAAAATGTCCCTTCTTTTCCGAACATTGATCACCACCAGCTGCGTTGTGAAAGTATCACGGGGCGTTACGAGCCTGGAGAGTTTCAGGTTGGACGAACTGGAGACAGTCCCGTTGGCACGGCAGCCGTACTTACCGAAGGATTCCCTAAAGCATGTATATTTTTACCACCATAGACATGCGACAAAACCGCAACATATGTTCGGACTGTTTTTCTCGCCGATAAAGAAATGTCTGATCATAGTCGTCGATACAGTAAGGACGAACCTGATGCCTAACATGGGAAATTTGTATGCTAGCGAAAGATTGGCCAAGTAAGTATTGGTAGCGGTGGCGACTCGTGCTTTTTGGGCATAAGGGGGCGCACATAAATAAATGAACCCCCTTTAAAATTGGAAATTTTGAACAATTAGTAATTTTAGCTAAATTAAAAATTTTTAAGGGAAAATTTATTTTTTTCCCAAAGGAACCCTTAAAAATAGGGAAAATCCCGTCAAAATAGCGTCATTGTACGAATTTCGTCGATTTAAGAAGATTCAACTATGTTTTTTGTTTTTTCAGGGAAAGCCCCTGTAAAAGTTTATTTTTAGTACGATTGGTGCAATTTTAAACTTTTTTAAAATAAAACAATGAAATTGATGCGTAAATACTAACTTTTAGAGTGAAACTGAAAGAAAAAAATTTCAAAATGCTGCTAGGCGCCATATTGGCAAAAAATAAATGGGAAAAATCTTGTGGCACTTTAAAGCTCCTAACGAATGCTTTATAACCTTAGATCATAAAGTCAATCATCAATTTTAGGTGATTAACCAATTATAAAACGGTATTTACCAATTGGTTATGTTAACGTTTAATTCATGTATTCTACGTCAAAGTCACCAATTATTACCGCGTTTACAATTGGTTGAATGCCTTAAATTGATGAATACTTTCACCTGATACAAGATGGCGGTACTTTAATAACAACCTGCATTTCCGATTTGGATAGCGCTATTTTCGAAACTAATAAAGTTAGATATAGTACATGTGCTGGTTTCTTAAAGCTCTTTTTAAAAAATACAGGGTATTCCATTAAAAAATCACAGTTTTTTTTTTGCCCTGTATATTATCACCATTAAAATTAAAATATAATTAAAAGAGCTGTAAAAAATACTACATTATTTATATTAAACTTTGTTATTTTCGGAAATATGGCCATTCAGAACAGATATTTAGGTAGATTGAAGCTGATCGATTTTTTGTATCAGAAAAGAAAAATTCCAACAAGACGACCACCTCCCTCCCGAAGGGATTCAGTTCGAAGTCCGAGTGGAAACCGACCTGAACCAAGTGTATAAACTGTTAAACAAGGCATTGCAAACGTACAAGGAAGAAAAGAAAGGTCCCACATTGGTGGCGATACAAAGTACCATGGATATTCAAGTTTTGCAGAGTAGTATTGGAACCCTTAGTGACTTCCCTCAAACGCAAATTTTTGTTAAGGTAAGTTATTTTAGTTAAGCAACCTGAAATAAGTCAAAACAACAAAACATGTAATGGTACTTGCATATACAGGGTGATTCAAAATCAATCACGAAACTTAAGGGGGTGATTCTACTTGACAAAATAAGAGTAGAGCTTCATATCAATTTTTCAAAATGTCATTCGTTTTCGAGTTACAAGCCGTAAAAGTTCAATTTTTATTTTGTTTTTCGCCATATTGCATTTATTTTTTAACCAATCCAGTTGATATTTGGCACACAAATCGAGCTTTGCAGATTCTAACATTTTTAGACAAATGTACTTTTTTAAATACCACCAGAGGGCACTTTAACTAAAACTTAAAATTTATTTGCATCATGACTTTTTATTTTGACAGATATAAGGTACTCTTTATTAAAGGCGATAAACCTCACCGTTTAGGCACGAATAGACATCAAAGTTTTCATCTATTTCAATTAAATTACCTACATACATACAGGGTGTCCAGAACTCAACGGACAAACTTTACGGGGCGATTCTACAACAGAAAACATTAAAAAAAAAACTTATTTCTTTAAATTTTTAACACCCCGTAGTTCAAAAACTAAGACGTTTTGGACATATGTTTATATGATGTTTTTTTCTTTTTTTTTGTTGTAGAATCGTTTGATTAAGTTTGTCAGTTAAGTAACTGGACACCCTGTATGTATGTAGGTAATTTGATTAAAATTGATGAAAACTTTAATGTCTATGGGTGCCTAAATGGTGAGGTTTATCGACTTTAATAAAGAGTATCTTATTTTTAAGTTTTTAATTGTCTATAAAATGGCGCCCCCAGCTTTGCGATAGCTATCAAAATAAAAAGTTATGATATAAATAAATTTTAAGTTTTATGTAGAGTGCCCTCTGGCGGTATTTAAAAAAGTACTTTTGTCTTAAAATTTTAGAATTTGCAAAGCTCGATTTGTGTGCCAAATATCAACTGGATTGGTTAAAAAATAAATACAATATGGCGAAAAAACCAAAATAAAAATTTTACTTTGACGGCTTGTAACACGAAAACGAATGACATTTTGAAAAAAATTTATATGAAGCTCTACTCTTATTTTGTCAAGTAGAATCACCCCTCCAGTTTCGTGATCGATTTTGAAACACCCTGTATATTTACGAAATCCAATAGGTTACTAATTACATTAATAAAATGAAGTGTCCTATTGGTTGCCTACTGAGGATAATAGAGACACCAACGTTTTGTGCTTTCCAAAGTACTACTAGGAATTACAGCCAGCGTCTGGCAAAGAAGGCTTTCTTATTTGTTTGTGTATAAAAGTTAAAAAAAAAAATTATATATCTTAAGTATTTTAAATCAATATTTTTAAACTACATAAATCCTATAAAAAAATAAAAACGCTTCTTTTGAAATGAGTCTTAATCAAATGATTGCTTTTAGTAGTAGTAGTTCCATTTTTATTATTTCTTTAGTATTCTAACCCTAATTATACAGTAAGATTAGGACCCCTTAAGTTTTTAATATGAGTTTTGCTCAAGACGAGTGTTATACCCTTTAAATATGCAAAATTAT
>JACEGR010009087.1:0-29912 GCA_014170235.1 Listronotus bonariensis
AAAATTCGTGAAAGGAACCGAGATTCGAACCCGGATCGCTGCGGTGAGAGGCTGATACGTTAGCCTCTACACCATGCTCGCCACTACCATATGCTTTGGGTGGGGACTCCACAGAAGGCTACATTTGTGACTTCATATGGACCGAATACTAAACTGTTATTATTACTTATAGTAGTTACTTATAGTAGTTGATCTCATTAATATTTGTTAAGTTAAAGTTATTAGCATGACTTTGTTCATATATACACATTTGAGAGTCATTACCCCTTTGTCTGAGCGATATTACCCATGGTCAGGGGCAATACCGCTCAAACCTGTATTTTTTTATATATTTAATTAAAAGTTATTGCTGGGAGTTTTATACTTTTTGTGTTTAAATATTAATTAATTAATAGGTCCCCCATTGTCTTTTGTTTAAATTTTAAAATAAGAACCTAAATATTAAAAATATCAAGGTTTTTCCTTAAGTGAACGGCATTCCCCCTGCTTCCCCTATTTGTGAAATTGTGTAAAACAAAAGCGTTAACCACAAAGCAACTGCGTTTTATGACTTTTAAACAAAAAAGTCTTCCTATTCTTTTATGATTAATAGTATTGTCAACATGATGTGCAATATCTCTAAATATGTAGGCACTACCGGTATAAATAATACACAATCCTAATAAGACAAATTGCAATATTTCTCTATCTAATAACCAATAAAGTTTTACGAATGTGGAATAAAAAATAAAATGTAAAGCGTAACGTGTCGGGACGGGTAAATATTTTAAAACTTATACAGGGTGAGGATTTTAAAGTGTTACAATGCGATATCTCTAAAATGTGTTGCACGATTTTAACAAAAGTTGGTATGGGTAACAAGTAGCAAGGGGGACATACTCTGACGTAGTACTTAAATTTTTACCTCCTCCAGTTTTTGACGGGTGGGGGTAACTTCAGAATTTTAAATAGAAAGGTGTAGTTTTTTCTATGAAATTTTAATCAGCATAAAAACTACATAAGTGTACAAAAAATTACTTCATTTGCTTTACTGGTTGCCTAGTAACGAATTTTTAAGGAAATAATAAACGAAACAATAAATTAATTAGAATATTTAAAATTAACGCTGGTTATGCTTCAAAAGGTGTTGAAAGTGGCCTCCGTTGACTTCTAAACATTTCAAAATTCTTTTTTGACAGGAGTTGCGCACACGATTTAACATGTCGGCAGTTACTAATGTACAAGCTTGTCGAATACGGTTTTTCATGTTTTCTGGTGTGGTTGGTGCTGTAGCCATAACTTTTTGTTTTATAAATCCCCATAGAAAGAAATCTAAGGGGGTCAGATCAGGAGATCTAGCAGGCCAGTTTACAGGACCACCTCGCCCAATCCACCTGTCTCCAAATATGTAATTCAGAGAATCTCGTACTTGCCGCGCAAAGTGTGGTGGAGCACCATCTTGCTGAAACCACACTTCTTCTTGCCTAATTCCATTGTCATTTAGAAGCTGCGGCAAATTGTTATTTAAAAAGTTATTGTACATTTCCCCATTTAGTGGGCCATCAAAAAAATGTGGGCCAATTACTTTGTCTGCAACAATACCACACCAGGTATTCACTGACCAAGGATGCTGATTTGGCACCATCCTAATCCAGTGTGGATTTTCAGCTGCCCAATAGTGCATATTGTGTCTATTGACCTTAAATTAAAAGCAGAAAATTAATGCGAATTGCAATACCAAATGCAAAAATATCCTAGTGGCAAATAAATAGTTACCTGACCACAATTAGTAAACGTAGCCTCATCAGAAAAAATCACTTGTGTTAAAAAAGCATGATTTTCTTGAATCTTCATCCTTAACCAGGTACAAAATGTTACTCGATTTTGAAAATCCTCGCCGTACAGTTCTTGGTGAAGACTAACGTGATAAGGGTGAAAATTGTAGAAATGTAAAATAGTTAGTACTGATTTTTGACACATTCCCGAATCTTGAGCAAGTTCTCTGGAACCAACGTGGGGATTTAAATTAATGGCGCCCAAAATTCCAACGGCCATGTCTTCACTGGTTTTAGTTCGTCGCCGAATTCTCTTTTTGGCACGAAGGTTTCCAGTATTGCGAGCTCGGTCTTCCAGCCTCTTAAATGCCATGTGGGACTTAGGAATAGCAGGAAACCTGACAGCCCACAATTGTGCAGCTTCCCGGTAATTCTTCCTACATTCACCCAAAATTAATAACATATTGATCTCAATGTCGTAGTTTTGCTCCATATCTGAAGAGATCTGAAGAGAGACTAGAGATATTTTTGACACAAATGTCACTACTTGACAGAGTAGGTCGTAACCTAAGTAACTACCAAATGCAACAATTTTCTGCTTACATACATAATTTTTGACGAAGAATAAACTAAAATTTTTAAAATAAAAGTTGATTATTGATAAGTATGCAACCCGTAAAGCAAATGAAGTAATTTTTTGTACACTTATGTAGTTTTTTATGCTGATTAAAATTTCATAGAAAAACTACACCTTTCCATTTAAAATTCTGAAGTTACCCCCACCCGTCAAAAACTGGAGGAGGTAAAAATTTAAGTACTACGTCAGAGTATGTCCCCCTTGCTACTTGTTACCCATACCAACTTTTGTTAAAATCGTGCAACACATTTTAGAGATATCGCATTGTAACACTTTAAAATCCTCACCCTGTATATTTTGTAATTTTTTGTAAAGCAAGTTGTACTTGTTATAACAGGCTATTTCCTAACTACGGCACAAAACTTAAGGGGATGGTTTCTTATACCTTTTTAAAAAAGCGTTTCTATTAACATCTTATTATGTTTGAACTAGCTTTATTTCTGAAATATAGGGCGTTAATTTTTTTAAATCGACCTTTATAAATATACTTAAAACCCTTCTACCAATTTAGTACACTTATCTAATATAATAGGGTAGTAAGGTGGTTGTAAAGCTATACCTTCATTAGGATTATTGGATTCAGTGGCGTTTTGGTGGGCACCATAGCCATTATATTAAGAAAAATATACGCCACTGATTTTAAATGAAGTTTTTAGATTTTTTAGATTAGATTTAAATTAAATAATTAAAAATACAACTTATAGTTTTTTATATTTTCTTTGTATCTAGCTTTGTTTTCAAGAAAAAAAAATTAAAGCAACTTAAAAGCTTTCACAAAGTACCTATAGACAACATGGTGTAGAAAACACAATTATTTGCCCTAAAATATATAAACAGTCGTTGTATTTTCCTTTTTTACTAAGGTGGAATTTTTTATTGTTTTTTAAAAAAAATATTTTTAATTTATGTTGTTTATGGATTTAGAATGACTTAAAGTGCCTTTAATTTTTTTTCTCGAAAATAAAGCGAGATATGAGGAAAATACAAGGAACCAAAAAGTTGCATTTTTACTTGCCAAATTTGAAAAAAATCTAAAAACGTTATAAAAGATCCAATAATCCTAGTCTAGGTAGAGCTTTGCAAGCGCCTTGTTACACTTAATTTATGTAGCAACTTTTATCTAAAGTGGTGAAAGGGTTTTTAAGATATTTAAAAAAATTCCGACTTTTTTTTAAACTTTAACGCTTTGTATCTTAGAAATGAAGCAAGTCATATAAAGTTAAGAATCCCTAGACCATTTTCCAAGTCATTACTAATAAGCTTATTTTTCGTGAGTAGCTTCATTTTGACGAGGCGCCCAATTTTTTTCCTTACAACAATTTTCGTTGGTGGTAGCTTGCAAGGGAAGCATGGTTGATTTGACGAGTATAAAACAATTATTACTAACAGCACATTTCGCTGTTAATTCTAAAGATAATAATGTAAATAAACTGAAAAAATATTTGTCCTACAAAATTAAAGGTTTCATTTAAAGAGCCCTCCACCACCAACATGTGTATTTAACGATGTCATAAAATGTTACTACTACTAACTAGCTGATTTTTTTTTTTGTTGATTAATATATATTTATATAATTTAACACCCACATTATCCTACAAATCGCGTAGTACGTAATTCTGGTCCTACGCTCAAAATTTGTCAATATCACAAAGAAAAAAGTATTAGTAACTGTAGGACAAAGATATCACGTGTTAGGTTATCGTGTTTTTTGTCTAAATAAAGTATTGTCCTACAAAAAAACAGGTATGTATTGCTGGTCCGGCAAGATTTATAATGTTCGTTTTTCTATTTAAAACACAGCATAAAGTAAAAACATATGCCTTAAACTTTAAACTTTTTTTTCTCATATATTATATACATACAACAATCAATCAACGTTACGTTGAGAAATATGTTTTATTTTGTACAAGGACTTCAAGAACAACAAAAATGTAAAAACTGACCAAGTGATAACTCCCTATACTTTTATTAATATAGCAAAGTGCTAAATAAAGAAGAGTTTTAAAATCAAATAAGCATCATATATCTCATTAATCACCAAAAATTTTTATTTTATAACTAGAAGTTTTCTTTCATATTTTTCACATAATTTACCTGGTTATAATAATCTATTGTAATTAACGTCAAGATTTGTCAAATATTTTTAATTATATTTTGTTACTTTTTTTGGTTAGGCATTCTTAAAATTCAGGTAAAAAAGGTGTAAAAGTTACCTTTTAATTACTTATAATTATGGAATTGGAGGACTGAGATAACGTACCACGCAATTTGTAAGGCAATGTAGATGTTAAATTAAATAAATATTACCTAACCAATAGAAAAAAATCAGATGCTTAGTAATAAATTTTTATATTCGTAAAATCAACATGTTTTATCCCTGCTACCACCAACGAAAATTGTTGTAAGAAAAAAGTTGGGCGTCTCATTGAAACGAAGCTAATCACGAAGATTCAGCTTGTTAGTAATTATTTTGTTATAGAGTATAAGTACCACATCTTTTGAGCATATGACCAGGATTACGTACCACGCAATTTGTAGGACAATGTGAGTGTTAAATTACATAAATAATAATTATTCAACAGAAAAAAATCAGCTGGTTAGAAGAAGAACTTTTTCTGACATCGATAATCATACATCTTGGTAGTGGAGAACTCTTTGAATGAAACCTTTAATTTTGTAGGACAAATATTTTTTCGGTTTATTTAAATTTTTTATCTTCAGAATTAACAGCGAATTACGCTGTTGGTAATAAATTTTTTATACTCGTCATGCAAATCAACATGTTTTAACCTTGCTATCCTTGTAAGCTACCACCAACGAAATTGTTGTAAGGAAATAGTTGGGCGTTTCGTCAAACTGAAGCTACTCACGAAAAACTAGCCTCTTAGTAATGACTTGGAAAAATGGTCCAGAGATTCCTAACTAATATATTTATAGAAACTTTTTTCATAAAAAGACGTAAAAAAGGAAATAACCCCTTAACATTTTAACCACGAGTTTGTTTAGTAGATTGCTTCGTAGAGAAACACAAAAATACCTTTCAAAATGGGAAATAGTGAAATTTCTGCGAAAATTCCGTAAGAAGCTGCAACAGCTACATTAAATTTTTTTCCAGAGAAGACAAAACAATCGTACAATTTTTTTTTTTAGTTTTAAAGCATGGAGAAAGCCTGGGGTTAACGCTATAAAGGAAGATGTGTTCTGGCCAAGTAACGGCGAGTACGGGGGTGCACGGGGGCAAATGCACCCAAATAGGTAAATGTATGGGTGCAATGCACCTATATGAAAAATAAACATTTTAACAATTTTGTCCATTAACAGTGTTTGTTGAGGGGTGAGGACTTTTTTTAGTCTTCAACTTTTAGGTAAGAATACTTCTTATTGTTGGGAAAATTTCTGTAAAAAGTAAAATGTAAAGCTGGTGACCTTTTTTGGTCCTTTATAACATTTTTTCGTCCTCACTTTTCGCCGGCACCCATAAAAAATCAAAACCCGCCGCGCCTGTTTTTGCGTATTTCTGCTTTTAGCCAAGAAAACTGGCTCCCTCACCGATGTGGACCAATTATTCAGTAATTAAAACAATGTGGGCAGGTATCAAAAAGTAGTCGCCTATTTAAAGAGCCATTCACGAAATTTCAAACCAAAAAATGCTAAAATTATGGAGAGGCAACACATCGAAAAATTCTTGGCGGAGGCACCTGACGACAAGCACTTAATGTCGAAGGTAAGAATTAGCTTTAGTTTCTGGTATTAGATATTTATCATTTGGGATTTTTATAGGCTGCAATAATATTAGAAATCGCTGGTGCTTGCCGTTGCGACGATCCAACTCGCTTATAAGTATTGAAAATATAGTTTAAAATAACAATTTTTTACCCAAATTACTATTGCTGTAGCTTGAAGTGGGTATTTTTTATCAGTTATAAGACTTTAAAAAAAGCCCTTAAAATATTTTTACTAAATTTTGAAACACCCTATGTCTATATAATTTCAATATTGCATTTGCAGATTTTACTACCCACACTCCAATTTTTTCTGCCGGGTATCGCCACTACATGAGGCGTACGTAAAACGTAAACCCTGAATTTTGTTTTTACCTAAGTCGGTCTATAAAGAGCCGCGACATTCCGCCATATTGGTAATGGTTGTGTTGACGTCACGTGGAACATTTTTCGGCAAAAATTAAATGTGATAGAAGTCAACATCAGTGCAGGAAAAATACAGTTTATAGTATTTTTAGAACAACCATTTACCCAACATTTTTAACATTAATTAAGTTGCAACTTCTTTAAATTAAAATAAAAACCTTTGGGATCACATCTTTTAACACATATTACTTTTAAAACAATGCAAAACGATATGTACAAATTCTAGACGCCACATCAGCTAACGAAATATAGTGACTTTACCCAGCCTTCACAACTTTTCCCTGTTCGCGTCCCCGACCTCGAACTGCCTAAAGTGGCGGTTTTGTCGCAACCTTTTCAAGTATATACAGTCTGTCTACGTAAGTTGGCGCCACATGGGAAACCACTTTATTATTAATTTTAAAAAAATCCTTAAAAAAGTTCTGCATGGTCCAAAAACCTAAATAGAAAACCATCAGATATCAAATTGTATCTGTGGTCTTAAAGGTTTGTTATATTATTTATTAAATTGTTATAAAGAAAAGATGATTGGAATTTTAAATTACACCTAAAATATGCATTTTTGTTTATGTACAAATAGTTTTTTATTATACAAGGGAAAAAGCTTTGGATTTTTGCTCGAGGTTGCGTTGTTCCTCGACGCAAAGAGGAGGGAAACAATAAACCGAGAGCTAAAACCTAAAATTTATAATACACAATTTTTTTCTGTCATGGGAAAAAACGACGACTTAATATAAAAAAAACATAATATTAAAGTTAGAAAATTAATCATATAAAATTTGAAGTTTCAAACAGGTCGACTGGTATATTTTAAAACACAATTAGACCTTTCATTCATCATTACTATGGAAACCCTGAAGAAAATTATTTAGTATCTGACAATGTAATTTTGTAATTTGGCGGATTTAAATTGAAAAGTTAAAATCAAAAGCAATCGTTTAGTAGTTATTTGAAATATTATAAAGGTAAAAATTATCTGACTGAACTCCTATTATAAGGGAAATGTAAGTTCTGTATAATAAATTATTCTAAAATTAAATATTTACCTTTACTTACATCTGTGTATGTCCGGGAAAAAAGTATTTACTTTTTTTCCACGGGAAAGAAAGTCACATTTTAGTACCTGTTAACAGAGATACAATGTCAAATCTTTTTCCCGTCAAGGAAAAAACAATTTCTTTCCGCAATATTTAAGAAAATTTAGGTTTGTACATTAGTGCATTGTTCTTTTTTAATAACAATAAATTAAAAAGTATATTTAAAATTGTCCTATGAAGTTTATAACAATAAAATATGTATATTGAACTAATGACCAAAACCTAAACTTTTACCGTTATAGCAGAAAAAAATTAAATAAACAAATTTGCATATTTAGAAGTAGTTTTTAATTCTAAGCATCTTTCTTGATAACAATTAGTGATATTAGCCAAAATACAGGTACTTTGCTTTTGATCAAAAATTACATTTTTGGCCAAACCTCGTAGGTGACTGATATAATTTAATATCTAACAGTCACTTTTAAGGTTTTGGACCATGCAAAACTTTTTTGTATTAATATTATTAAAACATGTTGGTATAACCATCAGTAAAAGGATATTAACTACTTTTTGACGGAAAAATGATCGTCACAACAATCAAGATGGCGGATAGGCGCCAGCTTAGGAAAAAAAATTAAATAATTGGGGGTCTCGTGACATATCATTTTAAAGCTTCTGACGAATACTTTATAACCCTAAAATATAAAGCCGATAACTTCGCCTCTTACAAAATAGCGATACTTTAAAAATAAACTAATTTTTTAATTTGAGTGGCCATATTTCCAAAACTATTAAAGTTAGATGTAGGTACTTAATATGATATTTTCTTAAAGCTTTTTATAGATCTTTTAAATGTAAATTAAATATACAGGGTGCTTCATTAAAAAAATAAGTGCTTTTGTCCTACCCTGTATATAATTATTATTAGTATTACCAATAAAAAGATATTTAAGAGAGCTTTTAGAAAATACCACAATGTGTACATCTAACTTTATAACTTTCGTAAATATGGCCATCGAAATCAGGTATTTAGGTTATGTTTAAAGTAGGTACCACCATTTGTAGTAGGTACAGGTATTGACTTCATATTTTAGGATTATAAAATACTCACCAGGAGCTTTAAAATGATGTAGTACAAGACACCCCTTTTTCTTTAAATTTTTACCCAAGATGGCGCCAATCCGCCATCTTGATTGTTACAACTATTATTTTTACGTCAAAAAGTATTTTAAATCGTACCATTAGTCATACCGCAATTTTATAAATCAAAAATTAAGGATACAAATTTAGCAGGGGAGGGGAATATTTACGTCCATACTGTATATTTATCACATGTTTTTGTAATGTGTAATCATTAATGCAATAAGTATTTAAATAGTTTAATTTTTTAATTTAAGATTCACGTGATACTGAAACTGCGAGAAATTCCCCGGTCACGTTTCATAGAACGGACACAATTTTGAATGGTCGCTATCGGATGTGACGTCACGCAGCGCGCGTTGAAATGCAGAGTTGCATGGCAATTGCCTCTAATTTTCCTGAGCTTTTCGATTCGAGTCTAAATATTGTTCAAATGGATAATATGGTCAGATGGATGCATGCAGACTGCTGAATCATTTGTCATAACGAGATGTGATCATGGTGACTCGTTTTTGTTCTTTTTAAGTTGTTATTAACTCGAGTGTTGGTATTTTGTTTGTTTATTTTGTGCTGTTTTTTAACAATAATAATTTTATTTCTCGATGGTATTTTATCTTTAAGTAATGAACGTCAAGGGGCAAGATAATATTGGTTAAAATAAAATTAAAAAAAAGTTACAATAAAGGTACCCTAATGTTGACTGTCTATTATTTAGTTTAAGAGAGACTAATTTAGTTAATACATCCATGTGGTAAAAACAAAGATTTTTTCAATTTTTAGATTAACCTAGTTTTTAAACAACCTGTATAATGGGTTCGTTTATTTTAGAGCATTTATTATTGCTATGCTTATTGGGTACAAGGTACAATAGTTCCTATTTTAATGGTTTTCCGACTGTTTTAAATAAAAGTGTCTTAATTTATGTGGAAAAATTGGCAAAAATGCACTACTTTTGAAAAACCCTCTGTAATTTCTTTGATAGAATGGAAATGATAAAATTTTGGTAATAGGCATAAAAATTATTTATTAAAAAGCTGTTGAACACTTTCGACCCAAGCTAGTCCATCTTCAGGACGACACTAAAAGTAAGTAAATACATAGTTTTTATATGAAAATAATTAAAATAGTCTAACTTACTTGTCAACATTACAGAGTAACCTTCAGTCATATAGGTAACCAAACAAGGGTAAAAAAATACAATACACACTTTGCAACATCAAACAATGAACACATACAAGTACATCAATGAAAACAATCTCGTATAATTATTATTAAATGGTAATCGGAATTTGCAAAAAAAACAAAAGGATATATTTATGTGCCTATTATATTAACAACCCAGGCCGTTGTAAAACAAATTGAAAATATTGTTCAGGCAGATATGAAAGTTTTTCTGCCTAAACCATATTTTTAAAATGTTTATACAACGGCTTGGATTATTAATATAATGGGCACACAAATATATCCTTTTTTGTTTTTTTTTGCAAATTCTGATTACCATTTTATAATAATTATACGAGATTGTTTTTATTGATGTGCATGTATGTGTTCATTGTTTAATGTTGTAAAGTGTGTATTGTATTTTATTTTTATTGTTGTTACACTTGTTTGGTTACTTATATGACTCAGGGTTACTCTGTAATGTTGACAAGTAAGATTAGACTATTTCAATTATTATCATATAAAAACTATGTATTTACTTACTTTAGTGTCGTCCTGAAGATGGCATAGCTTGGGTCGAAAGCACTGGACAGCTTTTTTATAAATAAATTTTATACCCATTACCAATATTTTATCATTTCCATTTTGTACTAAAGGTATACAAGCCAATTAACACGTTCGCTACCAAGCGGCTCATATATGAGCCAGTACAATTTTTGAAATAGACCGCCGGCTCAAATGTGAGCCGGCTACATTATAATACTAAATGCGAGTTTAAAAATTCGGGGTTTCCTGTAGAGGTTTTGTTTTAAAACACGGTCTGTGTAATGCTTCGGCTCGTATGTGTGTCAGGTGGTCTGGGTGTAGCATTTAGTATAAGTATAGTATTTATTTTAGTTCATTTTTGGATATTTAGAATATATTTTTGTTTAGTTTTTTTATGTCAAAGATATCATAGAAGCAATTTTTTTTTACTTATTTTTTTAGATATTTAAATAAAAAAATTATGTAGTCTTTTGCCAAAAATTTTGTACAAGAAATATATTTTTTTTAGATTTTAGTTTAGTTTTTAGATTCTTAGAATAATTTTTTTTTATTAACGATTTTTGATATCAAAAATGTACCTATATACTGTTAGTAAATACCTATATCTAGTGAAAGTAACTTTTATTTACGACTCGTATGTATAGATGGTATAAAATGGACCACCGACTCATATATGAGTCGGGTTAAATAAACACTCAAATATGTTAAATTCCAACACTACAACTAATTAGCACTTCAATAAACATCAAAAGAAAGTAATTTTACAAAAAATAATAAAGTGGTTTATGGGGTCGAAACACAAAATGACCCTCGGTAGCGAACGTGTTAAGTTCTGATTTCTTTAATAACCAAATTTTAATCAAAATTGCGAAATCGTTCCGAGGTAATGATACAGTTAATACACCTATGTGGTAAAAACAAAATATTTTTTAATTCTGTAAAACTGGGAAAACATTAATTTTCGTAAAAAATGTTTTTACCACCCTGTATAATGTAGAATTAGCAACGTTTAAAGAATTAGTTACAAGCTTAAAAGCAATAAAAAAAAATTTCCGGAGATAAAAAAAATTCAAAAATCGGTTAAAATTTTAAAACAATATGGGCCTTGAATTTAGACAAAAAACAAACAGGGTGGCCAGGTTCATTTTACAAGCTTCTACTTAACTTGGTATGTACATACCGGGTGATGCATCACCGGGCGGGACATAGTAAATCCAATGTAATTTTTAATGGGGTCAATTATTGGCACCCCTAATTATTTTAGAGAAAAATTCTATTGAAGTTTATTGAAGAGCATGCAAATCTACGTCCATGGTAAAAACTTTAGATTTCTCGGTTAACCCGTTTGCTAGTTAAATGCTAATATATTTTTAATAGTATATTACATTACAAGTGCGGAAAATGACTAATTTCACACGAGTGGGAATATTGTAGCACGAGGCGTTAGCCGAGTGCGACAAACCCACGAGTGTAGGAAAATCATTTTCATACGAGTACTGTACACTATTTTTCCTACGACCACAAATTAGTCACCAAAAATTAATTTTAAGTTTGTTTGTCTTCACAGAAAAAATAAAAACAATTGAGAACTTTGCAACTCTAGGGTGATTTTTACTTTGTAACACTAGTGTTTCCTCACTGCTATATTATACTGTTTTGACAATATTTTTACATCAAAAATCACCTACCTAGAAGCATTATATTACTTCTATCATTTTGGAATTTAAAAACGCCCACACTTAATAAAAATTTTATGGTTTGGTTAGGTAATAGTTTAATACGGTTTTCTGCTATTTTAAGGTTTTTTTTAAAAATTATTGATACTTACATATTTTAGACACTCCTCTAAACGTAAGTGGTGCATATCCAAAATATTACGTGTTTTAAAAAATATCAGTAAACAAACTTACGGGACCGGGGAGTGAAAAGGGGTGCTGGGTGGGGTAAAATTGGTAAAACGAGTTAATGAAACTGAGGATCACATGTAAAATTAAGTAAAAATTACATTTTTTCCTCATATTTTTGAGAAAAAATATAAATAATATGAAAATTGTAAATGCATAACCTAAAGTCCTAAAAGTATGGATGGTGGAGGGGAGGATAACCATCTGAATGTTTTAAAAAGTGTCCGTCGAAAGGTGCAACTTAAGGTGGCTTTTAACCAATGAGCACGAATTATTAGAGTGAGATACAAAATGAAAAAGGACAGATAGATACAAAATAAAAAAGGAAAGAAATACCAAAATCCCTCCACTGGCTACTGTGGCACCATCCCAATTTATTACATTCCGATGGCCACTTTTTCAACTTGTCCGCCATAAAAGATGGTTATCCTCCCCTCCACCATACATACTAAAAGTAAGAAAAAAACCACAACGAAACGTCAGTTATACCATGCAAAATATGGAAAGCATTTGGCAACGTCGGAAGGGTCTGATTCTATTTATGAATGGATAAAAGAAAGTGGATTCATAAAGTGTGTATTAGCCTTAGATTTAATTAAGGGATTAAAAAAAAGATTTTACCAGTTGTTTAAGTACGCGAAGACAGAGAGAAAGGAATTTGATCTATAGGAGTTTTTTTCTCTGGCGCTTTAGGTCAAACGGTCAAGCGGCAAGGCTGCCTTTATAAGGTGCGTGCTCAAAGGTAGAAGGGAGATTTTTAATTTGATCTACTTACCTGACAACACTGTGCCACTGAGCGAGCAGTCAGTGAAAGTTGTTTTTGTGGTTATGTCTATTTTTGTTTGTTTTTATTCTTTCGGAAATTTTATTATTACTCTTTTTAATATTAGAAGAAAGCTTATAATGTGTCGTAACTTAACGTTAATAAGATGATTTTCGCTAATTTGGGTTCTACTGTTTAAGGTAAGTAAAAGGTTTTTTTACTGTCACTACAATAAATATGTCACTTGCAAAAAGGAAAAAATTGTTACATTATTATCGCCTCATATTTATGAACAACAATAAAAATACCAGTAAGCATGACATAACGTTGTCATTTTAAAATTTAGTGCTTTATTATTATCAAAAATCGTAGAGCGAAAAGATTAACCATGAGTTATACTACTAAAGAAAAATTATTGATGATTAAATGGTACTATCAAGGAAATAGTTACCAAAAGGTGTCAGGCATGTTCGCTGCTCAGTATCCGAATAGACCGATACCCGGAAAATCAACAGTCGATAGGACTATCAAAAAATTTGAGACTAAAGGCACAGAGATAAATAACTGCAGATGTAAAGCTAGAGAGTATTAAAAAAAAGAAAATGTAAGAGATGATAGAGACTTGGAAATGTTATTGCACGTGGAAGAAAATGAAGGGAAGATGAGTACAAGGAAACTTCAGGATATCATAGGAAAAGATGAATCAACAGTGCTCCGGATTTTGAAAAGGCATAAATACATTTTATACAAATATAAAAGACATCAAGAGCTAAGGGATGGGGATGAAATACGATGGCAGGAATTTTGTTTTGACATGATGGAAAGGGCAAACATGGACAGGGAATTTTTAAGAAATATTTGTTTTACTGATGAGTGCACATTTACGTTAAACAATGAACCCAATCATCAAAATTACCGATACTGGAGCAAAGAAAACCAACACAGATTTGTTGAAACGAGGACGCAATATCCACAGAAAGTAAATGTTTGGGCGGGGATTTTCGGACAACATATTATTGGACCATTTTTTCATCAAAATTTGAATGCAGAATTTTATTTGGAACTACTCGAATTACTAATTTTACCCGCTTTAAATGATGTATCCAGGGAAAATCTCAGGAAATTTGGTACTAAATGGATGGCTACCCGACACCTAATACCCTGGCTGTTCGGGAATATTTACACAATGCTTTTAATGGAAATGTTATTGGCATACATCACACCATAAATTGGCCAGCCAGGTCTCCTGATATTTTTCCAAATGACTTCTTCCTCTGGGGCCATTTAAAAGCATGATATACAAGGATAAAAATTACTCTAATCTAGATAAGTTAAAAAATGCTATTTCTGCAGAATGCAATAAAATTTCAATTTACCAGTTAGCCAATGTAAGAAGACAATTTTTTGAACGTCTGGGTTATTGTCTAACAGTCAATGGAGGAATATTTGAAAATTTTCTTAAAACTTAAGTTTATTTCCAACATATTAATTATTGTAATAATGTTAATAATTTATTGAAGCATGTAAATATTATAAATGTCATAAGTTCTTAAAATTTCTCTCTCTAGTTTAGTTTAACTTAACTTAATTCGTTTGTATAAATACAACTTTAATATTTTCACTGTACGATTTTTTGATAATAATAAAGCACTAAATTTTAAAATGACAACGTTATGTCACGCTAACTGGTGTTTTTATTGTTGTTCATAAATATGAGGCGATAATAATGTAACATTTTTAAAAATAGATATATTAGCATCTAACTAGCAAACGGGTTAACTGAAAAATCTAAAGTTTTTACCATGGACGTAGATTTGCATGCTCTTTAATAAACTTCAATAGAATTTTTCTCTAAAATAATTAGGGGAGCCAATAATTGACCCCATTAAAAATTACATGGTTTTTCCTATGTCTTGCCCGGCGATGCATCACCCAGTATGTATGTATGTACGTACGGGAAATTTGCAACTCAATTTTGAGGCATTTATCCTCAACCGTTTAGGCTGAAATTTGGTATACAGGTTTAGTTTGGATGAAAATGCATGAATAACTGTAGCGACGTCATTCTAAATACAATATGGCGGAACCCGCAAGATGGCGGACTAGTTATTTTTAATGCACCCCCACAACATGCGTATCAAATGAAAGGGATTGCTGAGAGTAACTCGAAAAATAAAGTGAATTCATTCTAGATGCATCATGATCAAACAACTAAAATGGCGGACTAGTTACTTTTAATGCACTCCTACAATATCTGTATAAAATGAAAGGGCTTGCTAAAAGTAAAGAAGAAGAAGAAAAAAAGTGACGTCTTTCCAAACCAACATCGCGAAACACCCAAAATGGCGGACTTTTTAGGTGCATTTCTGCAATATGGGTACCAAATAAAAGGGATTGTTAAGAGAGACTCGAAATCCAAAGTGACGTTAATCTAAATCCAACATGGCGAAACACCTAGGCTGGCAGACTAGTTAATTTTAATGCATTTCTACAATATTGGTATCAAGTGAAATGGCTGAGAATAAGTCCAAAAATAACGGGACGTCAGTACTAATTCAATATGTCGGACTTCTAAAGATGGCATACTAGTTGTTTCTAATGCACTTCTACATTATGGTTATCAAACAAAAGGGCTTGCTAGGAGTAACTCAAAAGAAAGTGACATCAATCCAATATCACAGACCAAGTTTTTTATGCTCTTTCACAATATAAGTATTAGGTAAAAGTAGTCCTCGAGGAAAATACCTAATTATATTGCAGTTAGAGTGTTTAAAATGAACCGGCAAAATACCTAAGCAAGAACAGACTGAGAAACCTGTTTAGGGACAACTAAAAAGTAAAAAATAAATTAAAACTAAAAACTATTTTTACAACAAGCTTTTATTTAAATGCACTAAAACAAATAAAATAAACTTTTTCTTTGAACATTTTACTATAAATAATAGCGTCATTACACAATTTATATGATATAAAAGCTTGCCGCAAGATTTACCTCAGTAGATAAAAAAATAAATTAAATACCTTAATCTGATTGCTTTTAACTGTTTTAATTTTTAAACTAAGTAAACAAGAGTACCTAAATCTCGCGACAAGTTTTTATATGATATAAATTGTATAATGGCGGTATATTTTGGTAAAATGTTCAATGAAAAAGTTTATTTTCTTCTTTTAGTAAATTTAAATAAGAGCTTGTTTTAAAAATGGTTTTTACTTTTTATTTATTTGACCAATGTTGGGTTTTTTCTAATTGCAGCACGCTATATTGTTGATTATAATAATTATTCGTTTAATTTTAACAAGTATAGTTCGTATGTTAAGAGTTATGTAATGTGATAATTTAGAAATGGATCCACAAAACTGGATTAAATAAAACCGCCAATTCCCCTACCGTGCTTGGTAGACCTGACCAGTGCCATCAGCAACGCCGCGCCGTAATCGCAAAATATAGATCATTCGGTCGGAGAAAGATAAAATAATTATTCGATTGGTCAACGTTATTTTAAATCCATCCATGTTTAACTTATTTGTTTAAAATCAACAGAGACAGACTGAATAGCGTAAATGTGCTTTTACATTAAAAAGAAAAAGTTATTCCTAATAATTATTATTATTTAATTATATATTAATCTTAAAAATATTTAAAAAAAAACATTTTACAGGGATAGTAAAGATAAAAAGTAAAAGTGGCGACTTTTATTTCTTTTTGGGGCAGTCCCGAGGGAAAAAACCCCTGGGAAATTATTTGAAAGCCGGCGAATTATGGGGAAGTACGGGGAAGTGCGGGGAAGTACGAGGAAGTATGGGGAAGTATTGGGAAGTACGAGGTAGTGTGGGAAAGTATGGGAAAGTATGGGGAAGTACGGGGAAGTATGGAAAATTATGGGGAATTATGGGAAAGTACTAAGAAATACAGGGAAGTACGGGGAAGTGCGGGGAAGTAAAGAAGTATACAAACGTACTTTACAGGAATGGGGCTTTAAACAAAGTGTTATAGAAGCTTTTAAAGGTAAGCATTAAAAAAGATTTGCAACTTCTTAATTAATATTGGTAAATATTTATTCTTTTATTTTTCGATAAAAGAAAAAATACTCACTTGTTCTAGATTGGCATAAACCCTTCGGGGAAGCAAGAAAATATCGTTTAATTAAATTTTAAATGTTCAGTCATAAATGGCAATTTTTAAACAGTTATATTTTTGCAAAACGTAAATATTTCGCTTTTTTTTTTTTAATGTGCTATTTAGAATGCCTATTTTATAATAAAATTTTAGAAACTGCTCAAGCAAAACGTAATGAACCCACTTTAATTTCTAGACATTTACTTTACCATGGTTTTACCCCACCCAGCCACGAAAGAGGAAATGGGGTTCGCCCAGCAACCCAATTCACTCCGCGGTCCCGAAAGTTTGATGATTCATAAATAAATAAAAAAACGATATTTTTTGCTCTCCCGAAGAATTTATGTTAGTAACTGCATCTAGAACAAGTGATTTTTATTTTTTTAATCGCAAAAATAAAAGAATAAATAATTACCATTATTAATGAGGAATTGCAAATCCTTCTTAATGCTTACCTTTAAAAGCTTTTATAGCACTTTGATTAAAGCCCCATTCCGTTAAAGTACGTTTGTAGGCCATTATTAAACTGCACAACGCTAAAACAAACCGCAAACATAGAAAAACGGAATAAAATATTTGGTTTTTAAAAAAATATTTTTACTCGTTTATCAGTCAAATGGCGTTGGTAAAAATAATAAGCCAAAAAAACCTACCTCATCCACTTATCACACTTATCTCGTAATACATACCTATACATACAAATTTATAGATTCTAATTCCTAATACTTCTCCATATACTTCATTGACCATATTATATATTTTATAATATTAATTTGCTACAGGAACTAGAGCTTATTTGCTAAAGCAACTAAAGCCCATATACTACAATAACTAAGGCTTATACAGTGTGTCCCGAAAGGTAAGGTCAAAAATGGTAGAAGTGATAGAGTGAGCCAAAATAATGTTAGTACTTCATATAAAAAAGTTCTATCGCGCTTTCTTAGGGAGTTATTGACGTTTAAAGTTAGAATTAAAAAATGTATTTCATTTATAACTTTTAAACGGTTGCCCCAATAATAATAATATTTGTGCATTTAAATAACTCATACCAGTGTTTTTTCCATAGGCATAGGCGCGTCAATTCATAATTATACAGAGTAAGACGAATTTTTTCGTTTATTATATGCATATTTTACAGAGATGAAAAATTTGACATTTTGGTTTGACCGTTTAATTCCTTCATCATTTTTGTACAAAAAAGGTATACCTTATGTAAATCGATATCTTGGACCATTCTTCATAAAATCGCATTTTAAAAACCAGACATACCCCTATTTTGTATATAACAAAAAATCAATTTTTGAGGAAAATATTAAAATGTGGTTTAAAAAAATTATAAATGGTGTTTTTATAAGTCTTTGAAACTTTTTAACACAAATAAAGAATGTTTTTTAAAAATTTTACCATATTTTAATAATTTTCTCAAAAATTGATTTTTTATTACATACAAAATGGGGGTATGTCTGGATTTAAAATGCGTTTTTATGAAAAACGGTCCAAGGTATCAATTTAAATTTTTGTACAAAAATGATAAAGAAATTATACGGTCAAACCAAAATGTAATTTTTTACCTCTGTAAGAAATGCATACGACTTACGGTGTATCATTTGCCTATGGAAAAAGCATTGGTACGAGTTAATTTAAATGCCTAAATATCATTATTATTGTGGCAACCGTTCGAAAGATATTAATGAAATACATTTTTTATATTCTATCTTTAAGCCTCAATAACTCCCTAAGGAAGCGCGATAGAACTTCTTTTTATATGAAGTACTAACATTATTTTTCTCACTCTACCACCCCTATCATTTTTGACCTCACCTTTCCGGACACCCTGTATATTCCACCAAGCTACATATTTTGCTACTTTAATTAAAGCTTAGGTATTACCCTAAGTCCTGAAAATTATAACCATACAAAAGCTCTTTAGTTAAGTCCATTAACATTACAATATTGATCATAATGTTGATATAGTAATACTGATAATAAGATTGAATATCAGTCACAACTAAATCCCTTGAGCAGTAAAAAGTAAATGACTTAATTACCATAATGTCATGGACTAACAGCGGTAACTAGACGACTTTAATAACCACACTACTAATGCCAATTAATGGTCGCTAACATATAAGATATTTTTCGGTTATTAAACCGACTACTTTAATTATGGTCCCTAGAAATTTCTCTCAGTGATGGGAAAGTACGGGGAAGTATGGGAAAGTACGGGAAAATACGCGGAAATTTGGGGAAGTATGGAGAAGTATGGGGAAGTATAAGGAATTATTGGGAAGTACTGAAAAATACAGGGAAGTAACGGGGAAGTAGGGAAGTATGGGAAAGTACGGGAAGTATGGGAAAGTACGGTGAATTATGGGAAAGTACGGGGAAGTATGGGAAAATACGCGGAAATTTGGGAAAGTATGGGAACTATGGGGAAGTATTGATGGGAAGTACGGGGTAGTATGGGGAAGTACAGGAAAGCATTGAAAATTATTGGGAATAATAGGGAAGTATGGAAAAATGTGAGAAAAAATTGGGGCATTATTAATTTTTAAAAATTGAATTAAAATACATGTGTGTTGCATGATTTTTTTGGTAATATTCAAATAACCTTTTCATATATTTATGTATAGTGTTGCATCATTGCTTTTTAAAATATTCTATTATTTACTGTTATACTGCGATTATTCTAAGGAAAGGCAAACGAAAGGTTTTACTAAATGTATAAAGTTGCACATTTTACATTTATTAAAGTAAGGTAAAAAGTAAAAGTGGCGACTTTTTTCTTTTTTTTTTTTTTTTTTGGCCTACCGATAGGAAACCCGCCTTGGAAATTATGGGAAATTAGTGGGGTATATGAGAACTTATTGGGAATTTATATACAAAAAAAATAAGCTCATGACTTGGAATTAAATGATAGTTTGTTGAAAGAAATAACATAATATGATTTTTGATATAAAGGCACTTTTTATCATTTTAAAATATTTTTGCCTACTCTGTGTACTCCTAAACTTTGGGTAAAATTAAATACCGCTAATAAATTTTAAGTTTAATGCACTAATTTTTATAAAAAAATATACATAGGACAAAGTGCAAATAAAATAATTTCCCATTTGTGCACATTTATTAGACAACCCGATATAATCTAAAAAAAAAAACATTAAAAGTACCATTAAACTTTAATTCTCTAATATAATAGGCTAAATGAAGCTATTTTATGACGAATTATTGGAGAATTACTGGGGAATATTGGTTAAAGTATTTTTTTTTTTAATTTGGCAGGGTGGTTTCCGCTAATAATTTTAAATTACTACCTAATTTTCCAATAGGTAGATAGCCCAAAATTCGGCTTTAAACAGTTTAGAAAATATCAGGCCCAGAGCAAGCGTAGTTTAGCACTTAGATGTAAACGTTACTTTTTTGTGGATTTTAAATCTATTTCTTAAAATGGGATATTTTTCATTAGTCCTTCGCATTATGCCCCAGATAGGATCACTAAGTGGGCTTCTGGCAAAAATGTTTAAAAATATTTTAAATATTAGTTAAATATAGCAACTAGAAAGAGTTAAATTTAAAAATATTTTTTATAGTTTTTTTGTAAATATATTTTAAAGTTGAATTAAATTAATTCCTCAATTTGCGAGTTTAAACAGCTCAACAATGTTGCCAGTGAATATGTAAAAAGCGTTAAGTTTAATAAATATGCCAACAAAGAAAAAAACAATAAAAGGGGAGGGTACTTCGTAGCTTATATCTTTTTTGTGACGTAAGCATAGCTCAACTACGGCAGTCAACTATGCGACGTTATAAATCATTTTGCGGGCGTTTTGCAAAAAATGCAAATTTCGGTGTTTTATGTAAAAGCTTTAATTTTTCTACATCAAAAATTTGATTTCTTAAGGTATGTACGTACAACTAAATAATAAAATATTTAATTTTAATTGGAAACCACTGTATACTGTCAATTCATTAAGTACTGACTTTATGACGCAAAGGCAGGAAAATCTACAGAACATAACAATAAAAATAAATGTACAGTGACGGAAATAAAATTTCGTACACTTAGGTTAACATTTTATGTCAATTTTTAATATTTTGGTAAACTTGGCTTTGTACCTTTTTCTCACCTTAATTAATATTCAATGAAATACATGACTTCAAAATAAATATATAGTTTATTTTATTCAAATATTAAAGAAAAAACACTGGCTTAATATTTCAAAGCGGCACCATTTTTTTCCACTAATGAGTTTAAACGTGTGGGCATTGATGCAATCAGCATTTGTGCATGGTGAACATTGTAATTATTCCAGGTTTCTTTAATTTTATTCCACAAAATCATCACTGTTTTGTGGATGGAAATCATTGTTCTTGTTAATTACCTTTACGATATATCCCCAAACGTTTTCGATTGGATTGATATCAGGGCTTCTTGAGGACCAAGGTAACAATGAAATGTTATTTTCCAGTAGCCAGTCCGAAACTCTCCTTTCTGTATGGACAGGGCAGTTGTCATGCTGGTATATAAAATTTTCTTATTCAAATTTATTGTTTACCGATGGCAACATAACATTTTGGAGTATGTGTATATAAGCTTGACTATTAAATCTTTCTCGAATACGGTGGCATATGCCTAGCCCTCTGAAAGACATATACCCCCATACATTAACAGACAATCTTCCACTTGTTTTAACATGTTGGGTATATCTTTCTTCGTACCGTGTATTTTGCGGCCTATACACTCTGATCTGCCCGCTATAATAAAATGAAAAATCTTCTCATCGGTAAATACTACCCTTTCCCAAAAATCCATACCTTGCGGCATTTTTTGCTCTTTATTCATATCGGTCAAAAATAGATTTTTAACAGCTACACTGCTTCTCAATTCCGAATTTTTCTAATACGATTTCTTGCCGTTCTTACTGTCCCAGGAAAATTAGTTTGGTTGTGTGCTTCTACAGCTGTCTGAAATCGATTGTTTCGCAAAAAATCTATCATCTTGATTTTCGTTTGAAATTTTTCTTCTACCACTTCCAGCCCTTCTCTCCAATGATCCTGTATTTACCCATTTAGTTCTGAGGCTTTGAATAGTGCTTCTAGGTTTCCCAACTTGCTGAGCTATTCTTCCCAGAGAAACACCTTCTTCGAATAGAGTCATTACTCTCGCCTTCTCTAGTTCATTCATTTTCCAAAATTAAAAAAGTAAAATAATATAATTTTGAAATCTGTGACAGATAACAATTTGTCAGGTAAGGTATATTTCCAGGTGATCCAGGTACGCAAAAGCCAACATCACACTGGGAAAAATTAGGTGTACGAGTTTTTAATTCCGTCACTGTACTTTGTTTTAAATTTATAAATTGTTACTTTTAAAATATTTTATAAACGGTACTGATATAATGATACAAACACCACAATAAATATTATTCTTAACAAAAAATGTACGATATCTTAATAAGTATCTTTGGCCAGGTAATATCACTACTGGTATCCCTAAATGGCGTCTGAACCTCTTCAGACAGTTTTAAAACGTCGTATTTGGTATTCTTTGTTGTCAGAATAAAATGATGACGGTTAAGCTCCCTGTCTTTCTCAAGAAATCTGATATTATCTGTTTTACAGTTTTACTTATATATATGTTACTGTTTATTAAGGTGATGGTTGATGGTAGAGAATTTAATTATACGTTTACAACTTATTTTTCTTCATTATTTTATACCATAAAATATGGTGTGCTATTAACGATGTTCCTGTTATGTTTACTACACATATTATAAAAAAATACTTTTCAATGGTCAAACGTGAGGTTCACTGACATACTACATAAAAGAGTTATTTAAAAAACTTGTTACTGATTTAATTATTAGTAGGTTACGGTTAAAACGAGAAAATTAAAAAACGGCAAGAGTATTAGGTATATTTGTAGCCATCGATATTTCATTTGATTACATGTTTCAAAAGTACCGCCGATTAGTTAAGATATATTAGGTTTTGTAATACAAATAATAAAATTAAACTATTTTGTTATAAAAGGCTAATGGGTTTTTAAAACCGAATTAATTACAAATTTTATTACACAAAAAATGCTTGCTTCCCTAGAAGATCTAAAAAAACACAAAATATTAGACAAAAATTAATATAAGCCAATATTTTACCTACATAGGTACAGTGTGTCTACATAAGTTCTTGTTGTTATATTGAAAAGTTTTTAATTGCTAAGTTAAGTAATGAAAAAAGTATTCTTCCCAAACCTAAAATAAAATTATCAAATTTCAAATTGTGTCAGTCATCTACGAGGTATGGCCCAATATGTAATTTTTGCTTAAGATTAAGGTAAAATTGGTTAAAAAAAAGATGTTTAGAATTAGAATTTACTTCTAAAAATGCAATTTTGTTGATTTAACAAAAAAATGTTTTATTTTTCTTCTGCGATAATGGTTTGTACTATCGCGTTCATAAAATTCTCAGACAGACAACACGTTAGTATGCTTATAGCTCCCTAACTATAATAGGTGAGTTTTTGTAAATACGGGTATCGTATTCATTATTTAATGTCAACCTGTTAACAAATGTCAAAAATTAATTATTTTTTTCACTGACACATACATTAGTTTTGATTGTTTCGGTGTTGATTCAGGTAATTTATAATAGTTCAGGAGATCAAACGAAGCAAACCTGTCTGAGAATTTTTGAACCCGATGGTACATGGTGTCCCATTTTGGTTGCAACTGCGGGGTATCTCAGTTATTATTAAAAATAGAACTTTGCGGTCTTTGCAAACCTGAACTACTTTTTGATGAAACGAAAGATGCTATAAACAAAGTCGTCAGAGCCGTTGTAGTTTCTGAGCTGCAGGGTGATTTTAAAAATTTTGCTTTTTCAGATACGTACCTCGGTTGACAAACTATCAAAAAGGTAAAAACGAATTTTTATATAACTTTTTAGGTAAAATACAGTGGCCTAGTCAGATTTTTCTAAATTATAACTAATTATTGACCAATCTTGATTTTTTTTTATGGAAACCCTGTATATTTGTCAAAAAATTAATTTACCTTTTTAAAAGCTTGTCAAAAATATATAGAACTATTGTTTTTTTATAAACAAGAACAAAATTCCCATTGTTTATAACTATTCAGATCCAAAATTTTGCAGTGTGCCATGAAAAGAAATTAGTTAATCAGTATTTTTTTATTGACTTGATTACTTTAGTTTTGCTTACCTTACAAATTTTAAAATTGGAATTTGCCATTTTTTTCTTTTATTACATCTAGGTACTTTCTTGAGCGGACTTATTAATTAGTAAATAGTTGAGATAAAATAATTTTCGTATTTTATTGTTAGCATAATATTTTTAGTTTATTCTTGATTGAGAAAATGTAATGTAAAACAAAAAATGTATAGCAATATGCAGTTGCGGCTCGTAACATTTTACAGTGGGAGGGCACAAGCAAAAAGAAATAATAATAAAATGGATTCAAAGCTTACCCTCTATTTAAAAAGAAAGTTTATTTGCCTATTTTTCAGTAGGTACTTCTTTACTTATCGGAGACCACGCGAATTTTGATGTTTTTGGGTATAGGTACGGGGGTTTTTAGGGCGCTACTTACGAGCCTAAAAGAATTTTTAGTAGGACATGTTTTGTTTGATATATCTATCACAAAACTTCAATTGGAAACTAAACTAAATTCACCATATTCCTTTTTTAAATCCCTTAAAAACCCAACTTTCTACTTATTCATCCATTGCACCCACCTGGTGATCCTATCTTGGGCAAAATGCGAAAAACTAATAAAAAATGTCCCATTTTAGGAAATAGAATTAAAATCCACACAAAAACTAACTATTACATCTAAGTGCTAAACTACGCCTGCTTTGGGCCTGATATTTCTAAAACTGTTTATAGCCGTATTTTGGGCCATCTACCTACTGAAAAGTTTTAGGAAAATCGTAAGGTTTGTACGGAATCCTGTAGAACACATAAAGTTATCTTTAACATAACAAATATTATAGCAAATAAAATAATAATCTGTTATTTAAAATTACTATTGAAAAAAAAAGGAAAAACTATTTTGAGCACACATTTAATCTATCGTTAGCAGATTTTTTATGCTCATGGGCAGGGCCGATCCTGGACCAGCGGCCGCCCATGTGCAAATTAAAATTGGCCGCTCCTATGCCCTAGCGGGAACCACCGGCCAATTTAAAAAGAAATTATTCCCTTTTTCCAAGAATTCTCCAAAATTCTCCAGTAGTTCTTCAATAATTCCTAATAATAATTTCTGATAAAATAGCTCAATTATGCCTTTTATACTAAAGAAAAAAAAGTTTAAGGGTTCTTTTATTGTTTCTTTTTTAGATTATACCGGGTGGTCTATTAAGTGTGCACAAATGGAAAGTTATTTTATTTGCACTTTGTCATATGTATATTTTTTTATAAAAATAAGTACAATAAACTTAAAATTTTTCAACAAACTATCTTTTAATTTCGAGTCATGAGCCCATTTTTTTGTATATTAATTCCCCATAATTTTTAATAAGTCCCCATAATTCCCAATAATTTCCCAAAATTTTCCAAGCGGTTTCCCCATCGATAAGCCAAAAAAGAAAAGAAAAAAGTCGTTACTTTTACTTTTTATCTTACTTTACTAAGTGTATTAAGTACAACTTTATACATTTAGTAAGTAAGACCTGTCGTCGGCCTTTCCCTAGAATAATAACAATATAACAGTAAATAATAAAATATTTTAAGTTAAAAAGCAATGATGCAAAATTATACATAAATATATAAAACGGTTCTTTAAATATTAACAAAAAAAATCATACAAGACACATGTATTTTAATTCTTTTTTACCAATTAATAATGCCCCAATAATTTCTCACATTTCCCTATAATTTCCAATAATTCCCCATATTTCCCTATAATTTCCAATAATTCCCCATACTTCCCCGTACTTCCCCATACTAGCCCGTACTTCCCAATAATTCCCTATACTTTCCCGTACTTCTCCATACTTCCCCATCCTTCCCCGTATTTTCTCGTACTTTCCCATAATTCACAGTACTTCCCCATACTTCCCCGTACTTTCCCATACTTCTCTACTTCCCCGCACTTCCCCGTACTTCCCCGTACTTCCCCGTACTTTCCCGTACATCTCCGTACTTCCCCATAATTCCCAATAATTTCCCATACTTCCCCGGCAATTACCAGTTTTATTTAATCCAGTTTTTTTCTATATTTGTCGATAATAATTTGGCTGTCCCCAAATTTGGTCCCCGCTAGGATCGGCCCTGCTCGCTGATTCGCGCTATCACTTGGATTCAACGTTAATAGAGTTTTCATCTTGATTACAGGTAGGCCCGGTGAGGCGACCTCCTCAGGCGGCATGTTTCCAGGGGTGGCAAAATGATCCACTTTAACATAAAATTACCACAAAAACTTACTTTTTACTATTATTTATATCATGAATGTTTTCAGTCTGCGGCCGGCGCACTTACAGATTTATTATTTTGTCAGGACGCCCTCACTCGCAATATGTAACCTGTTGTGTCCAAGAAAGTGCTGCATGCAAAGTACAATGTATAAAATATGCGCTTTACATCTCGATCGTTAGGAACGCTCGGCACCGCCCCTGATTAGCCGTTGTGGCGCACTCTTGGGAACCACCACTTTAACCAATAATCTACGAATATATCGTAAAGTAATATTTCAATATTATGTTTTTTTTTAACATTACAATAAGTTAAAAGGCACCAGCACCGTTATATTTTAGCAGGGCCTGATCTAGGGGAGAGAAGCTGGGGTATTTGCCCCCGGTGCCACTTTCAAGGGGCGGAAAGGAGATAGCAAGTCAATTTAACTAGGAAAAGGGTGCGTTTGCGATCTGAAATAATTTTAATAATCCTAAGAAGTCGTGATTTTAAGAAAGGCACAGACCTTTTATAAAGATTTTTTTCTTTTTAAGAAAAGGGCGCGATTTAAAAGGCAAGACCCCTTCTTCCTCCAAAAAATTTTAAGAAAGCAAAATTTATTATTCGTTTCACTTAAAAAGAAACAGCCGAGGACAGGCGGCAGAGGGCAACTATTGCCCCGCCTTAAAAAAAATGAAAATCCAGCACTGCGCTGCACTTTACCTTATAAAAATGCGACATTGTCAGGTAAGAAAAAGACTCGTCAACTAATGTTTTCTATTTAAATTTTTATTCGTAAACTTCAAATACCGTTTGAGCTATAAGCTATACCTTGAAGACAAATGAGTTGAAATAAATTAATTACGTCAATCTTGGTATTTGCCCGAGGTTTTTGGAATTTGTTTCAATTTATGTGTCTTCATATATGGTAAATTTATTAATAACTGTTTACTCTAGGCATAGCACATGACCTTAGTAATATCATAAGGTCTCGATAGAACAAAATGTCTTTTTAACCTATTTTGGGTCACCTTGTATACATAAATTATCCAAAAAAAACTGCAATTTAAAATAAATATCGACATGTCTGACCATTTTTTAAAAAATAAATCCTTGAATTTTAAATGTAGGTGTTCAAACTTTGATATGTTTTAAAAACTTAAAAAAAAATGAATGGCAAATTTCTTCGATCATTGTGTATAAAACATGCTACCTACATAAAACACAGTCCGAATTTAATTAAAAAATGTAAGAAAAAAAAGGCACTTCTGTTTAAAAAAAAAATCGGACATATAACATTTATTTACATCACGTAAAATATTACTTAAAAAGTACTGACTCTATTATTGTTAAGATTATTTTAATTTCTGAGCTTAGGGCACTTTTCCTCGGGACGGCCCTGAGTATGTATTTTGTACGGTGATTGTTGGATTTTTTCCATACAAACGACGCTAAAATATTTAACTACTTACTTTTTGTTTTTAACCAAAATTGATAATCGATTTGATCTATTAATTATTTAACCTAATAAAAAATAATGTGAAAAGGGATTAGAGACATTTTGCACCTCTTAAAATAACAGACGTTTTTTGGCCTTCTTATGGTTATTGTTATTAAACATAACGATTACAGCAGCAGTTTTAGACAGAGATTTTGCAGCCTCTTCGAATAAATTTATCTTGCGTCTGCGCTTTCGACATATAACCTTATTTTTACCTGTGGTCACAGATTTTAAAGTTTACGAAAAATCAGTACTTCCTTTTATTCTCCATAAGTTATATATTGATATTTAAATATATGCAAATAATTCTCTTGATTTTGTTTTTCAAATTAGATGTAACAATAAAGTACCTATAAGCAAAACACAAGAAGTAAGGTTAGGTTTGGTAGTAGAATAAAAAGCAAGTGTGCCAGATTGTAACATGTAAATAGATTACTGATTTAAAACATCCTTAAAAATGCAAGTCCGTTTTAATTTCTTTACACTATTTTATTTTTCTTACCGCTATGGATTTTTCGCTAATTAGAGCCTATGTATCAATGTTATTTTAATTAATACGGCATTAAAATGTCAACCTTCTTAAATAATTGATAATAAAAATTCTATAATCCGACAACCACGCAGTTTAACAATAACGATAAGCTCTTCGGTATTCATCCGTAATTAAAGGAGTCCGGTATGGTTAATAACGATAACGGATCATGTTTGCGATACTGCGCAGACTCAGAATAACGTTAACCACAACGGAATTATAAAATAAGAGGTGCAAAATGTCTCTAATATTGGGCAATTTTCTGTTATTGTAATGGTCACCTGTAATTAGATACCATTAGAAATTCATTTGCTGAATACAAAATAAATATACCACCTTTTTAAACAAGGTGTTCTAACCTAAATATGACATATAACAGTTTTTTTTAATGTCTGTTTAATTGATTTATTATGCAAAAAGGAAAAAACGAAACCACTGCGGAAAAAGCCCAGAAAACCGAAAAAGGTCAATCTTCATCAAAAAAGGCACAAAAACTATTGATTATATATTAGTCATAAAAGAGGAGAATTTACCTTTAATTCAAAAGTACATTAATAATTTAAAAGTATTGGGGTTTGAGTTTGAAAACGTAAATGGAGAGGTATGTTTATCAAATAATATTTAATATAATTATTTATATTTGTTCTTTGTAAGCTCTGGTTAATGGATTTTTCTAACTTTTTTCTGTAAAAGTTGTCAATCTTCTGGCATACTATTGATATTCTTTCGCAAAGTTTTAAAATAAAAAAATTTTTTAAGCAAGATCAAAAGAGATTATGCCTGCTGAGATTTCAGGATTTTATTTAGGGGGAGGGAGGTCAAGGGAAATTAATATTATAGCGCGATTGTTTCTCAAAAGTGGTTCCCCGTTATAATTTGGAAAAATAAAATTTGACTTATCAATATTGACACACATGTGCATTGCGTTAAGCGGGTTTTACACCTGACAAGTAATTGATCAATTAATTGAACAAATGCTTGTTCAAGTGACTTGACGGTTAAAAATTTTCTCAACTTATTTATCAAGTAGCTTGCTCAAGTACTTAAAGAAATTAAAACTTGTCATCAATATTTTTAGGGGCCTTTTAGTAATTAGTTAATAGTTAACATAACTCTAGATAACCATTTGATAAAATTGAAAATAAATTTGACAATAACTTAAGGAGAGTAAAAACATCCAACTTTTCAATTTCTTTATCAAATATTTGACAAAGTAATTGAAAAAGTGTTTGGTCAATAACTTGTCAGGTGTAAAGCCCGCTT
>JACEGR010009088.1:0-29905 GCA_014170235.1 Listronotus bonariensis
ACATCGCACAACCATATTGATTATTAACGTCAAAGGATTTTAAAAATATATATCGAAATATTGGCCTAAAGTTTCGCACTTAAATTAAATTCCACACAGTCCAAGCACGCTTGTAAACATCTTAACTGATTTGAGATCGTTATAAAAATCTTTGTGTGATGGTAGTTTAAGGTCGCCCACTCCCTGAAAAGGAGTTGACATACGAATGCGGAAGACGCCCTTCTGCCGAATACGCTGAAATTTTTCTTCCGGGAATATTTCCTAACTTCGTGACATTGTTCCGATTTTAGATTTTGCGACTAACTTATCCAAACCGCTAGCCGAATGGTTTACGCGCAAAAATGCTCAAGTGAATACCACACGAACATATGTGCGCGTACGTTTTTCACTCGCACGAACGTGTTCCGCTTCTTGTCGGTCTTTGGAAAAGATAAAAGGGTTTTCGTGCGCGTAAGAGGCTCAGTGTGGACGATATTTTTAGCTAGGGTGTTTACGGTCACATGCGTAAAAGCGAGTTGTAGCGTAGGGACGGGGTAAGGCTAAGTATAAATTGAACTATAAATATATAAAAATGGAAAATTTAATAACAAACCAATTTCTATTTACTTACCAGGTGCTGAAGAAATATATATATATATATATATATATATATATATATATATATATATATACTACTACTAAATAAAGCAACACGTGCACCAGTAGACGAGACTTGCGCCACATCATGTCGCTAGTCAATTTGCGCTGTAAAATTTGATTTTATTAACTTACAAAAGTACGCGTTGTACTGTGTCGCGTCGCATTCGATGCACGCGTCTTAATTTGCGCCTTGCCTTACGTTAGTATTTAGTCTCGTTACACATGAGACGTACGAACACCATACGCCCTACGCCTGATGCATTAAAAGTAATGTAACCTTTACATGCAGGCGCAGCGCCTACGCATTAGAATACATAATTTTAAAGCACTTTTTGTCAGACATCTGGCGTTCGTACGTCTCATGTGTAACGGGACTTAGTCCTTGCTCTAAGTGACCGCTCTAAAATTGTAGTTTCAGTTTTTTTTAGTTCTACGCAAGTTAGTTTTTGTAGTTGTAGTTTAAATATACAGCAGAAAATTAACAGTTTGTTAGGTTCTTTTTCGTGAGAGAAATCTAAAAGGAAAGAAAAGCGTAGGGACGGGTAAGGATAAGTAAGTGTTGGACCGTAGCTGTAGGCTGAGTCTCTATCCCGAAATAATCGTTTAAATGCACAGGTTCAGTCCCGAAACCGTTTAAACAATTATTTGATATATATATATATATATATATATATATATATATAAGTATATATATATATATATATATATATATAACGATTTATTTTGATAGAGATGAGCCTACAGCTACGGTCTTGTCAACTCTTATACAATTTTACTCTGTTTAAAAACTCCGCCGTCTGAAATTCGGCCTTTGGAAACCAATATCAGCATAAATGAAGCTATTTGCGTCAACTAAGGCTAACAAAACAATGCTGGGAAGGATTTATAATTATAGTAGTCACTACCACTGATTAAACGGTGCCTAGCCAATAGGATATGCTTGCCATCGACCGCCCCAACCAATTTGGAAAATTCCATAATTCAACATATTTTTTTTAAATTTCCAACCACTCTTTTTGTAAATGAGGTATCTAGAAATAATAAATATTTCCATTACCTACTTTTATTTGCTGTTGCTTTAATCAATGCTTCTGCATACTTCAGGTACAATAACAGAAATACAGAAATAAGCTGCTTAGAAATTTTGAACAAATACTGTAAACTTGTATATGAATCTCCAGTAGCTAAAAAGCGCAAAGTAACGTCTAGGCGTTCTTGTACACTGACACTTTTTCTTAATTTGGTATCTCTTTTACAAATTTTACGTCCAATAGCGTTAATCAAAAAAACTCGAAATCTTCAGATGACATTTGAATGAAATTCTGGAAATGGCCGCCCACTTCTTGTAATTTCAGATCAGTTAATAAATCAAATACATTGTATGATTGTCTTCTTTGGTATAATTTCGTAATCCACCAACGTTTTTTCCTTTTTTCTTTGCTTTATTTAATACTAAAAACGCCGCGCTTGCAACAATTATACGTCTCTTTCGAAACATTTGACTACAAATATTGGATTAAAAATTTGCGTGCAAAATTTTTAATAAACAAAATATTTTTGCAAACAGATTTATTTGCGCGCAATTACTTTTATGCCCTAAACCATTCGTGTGAATAAAATTGCTCTAAGTTGCAAAAGCAGCAGTTAACGAAGTAATTACATTATAATGCCCCTCATGATGGAGGAGATTTAGCCGCTAATCGGTATCTGTTTGTCCTTCAAAAACTAAATCTCTACCTTTCGATCCATACTGGTATACCACAATCTTATAGTCTTTTAAATTCTGGTCGGGCAATAAGAGCTTCTAAGCCAACGGCCATCCCATTTAGTAATAAGTTTAACGTTAGAATGGTTTCGTATATTCTCCATTGTCTTGCCGAACACTGCATTATTCATTAATTTGAACAGATTTTTCTCAAATTCATTTTTAGCCTGTTGACGTAATTTGGTATTTAAATCTATATACGACTTAAGCCAAAAAGACTGCTTAAATGATAAGACTCTATGTACTTTTATCAGTTTAACACCGAGTTTAATTGCCTGTTTTAAATTTCTATAATGTATTACATATTCCTTTTTGTCATGCAGTGTTGCCAATAGTTTCTCGTTTTTTGATCCTTTAGGTACTCTATGCTCGGGACATGGGGGTAAATCTGCAAATTTGTCATGCAAATTATATGGAATCTCTAGATCTACTTCTAAAATATACTCCGTATCAGAGTCGTCAGGAACGTTCAAAACATCTAATTTTGTCACATCTTCCTGCCATTTAAAACCACCATACGGCAGTTTTTGCGACATTGCCCAGCCATATTGATTATTTACGTCAAAGTACTTTAAATATATACTCTCTTTGGTATCATCATAGGTGGACATGCATTTGTTATTGGCCTCTGCATATCGCACCGAGCACTGGCTTAAACCGCCCCTTATGCCTTTTTCTATAAACTCAATAATTTCATTATCAGTTCAGGTGTTAAAGTCTGTCTCGGTTAAAACGTGATTTAATATAAACTGATGGTGAAAAGCTTGACCATTATGTGCAATTATTACGATATTTGTAAACTTTTTCCCATTCTACCATTAATAATTTAATTGTACTCGAGAGTGTGTTCATCGATAGTTTCACATCTCTGGAAAAACATAATGTGTAAATAATGCAATAGCATTAAATCTGGTACTTCTTTTTGCCTTAAGTTTATCTTCGGGAATGTTTGAATTTTTTTCACAATTTATTTATTACTTATTTACGCAAACTTCCAAAATGGAGAAGCTGCTGTAGAGAAAAGAGACCAGACACTGTAAAGACAACTGCTTGATCTGAAGTTTTGACTGGATACGAACAGCGATGCACAAATGACAAAAATTGTAATGAGACACCCTTTGGTCTGAAGTATCAATATATTTATTGCAATTATGTTTAATAACTTGGTAGATATCAGGGTGTTCATAGTATAAATAAGGTTATCCTCTTGATTATTAACTCGTGGCAAATTTGCTGAGGTGACCATCCTGGTTTGAGAATTGACAGAAATTTTAATCTTTATTTGATACACACTAGCAACTATAATCTCTTTGAGCATTGACTCAAACCTCCTTTAATACTGTTTAAATACCAATAAAAAAGTAAAGGAATTAAAAAAACATCCAAATTATATAATAGGAATGGGATGTAAATGTAAATAATTAATCTATATGAGCAATATAATACCTAATATAAATTACTACATACAGGACGGTCCAAGGGTTTTCAAATAAATATATAACGGCTCATTAATCTCCAAGTCACTTGCTACCCGTAATTTGGGGGTTCCGCGACTTTGATCTGCTTTTTTTAGATTTGTGGCTAACTTATCTAAACCGGTATGGGGGTTGAATATAATGTGGATATGAATATGTTTGCATGGAACTAGGAGGATGCTGATACCCGACCAAGCCATTGAGTATAATTATTAATAGGACCCTGAAACTGACTATGCTGCATTTGTTGCAGTAACATATTATAATAATAATTATAAATATTTTGCCAAAATTCTTTCTTTTTTAAATCCTTTCTTAAATCTTCCCTATACATAAAATTCTAAAATTATTCATAGGTTCCTACAGTTAAGAGTAGGAGGTATAATTCATACTTTTTAGGAGGTTACAGAGATTCCTAAAGTTAATTAGAAGATGGGATTCTTACGAACTTCTCAACCCCTTTAAGGAAGCAAGGAGGGATAGGTTTTGAACTACTCGCAAGTTTTGGCCTTTTTATAACCATAAGGCACAGAGTCAAAATTACACAATATGCCTTCGCCCCATTCGGTTCCATAGAATTCCCGAACAAGTTTTCCCGCAATTGACTTTTTAATTGATGTGGATAGTAAACTGCGCGCGAACGCGCAGAAACGTGCGCGAACAAACACGATCCGTCAGGAAAGTCGGTACATCAAAGAAAAGTGCGCGACGAACGTTGTTCAGTGTGGACGTCTGTATGTTTTGGCGCACTTTATTTTGACGCGCTCGTAGTTTCCACAGTGTTTTAGTGTATATTGCAGTTTTATTTAAAAAATTATTAACATAAATATTAAAGTTGAAAATTATGTGGGGTGACTGGGATCACGAAATTTAAAACTGGTCGGTATGTGCGAAACCAAACCCGAACTATGGGATCCCACAAATACCAATTATCATATGAGAAATAAAAAGCATGATGCCTGGACCGAGATTGCAAAGGGAATTAGAATGTGATATAAGAATGTGGTGAAGGGAAAGATGACTGCTTTGTTATCCTCTTTTCGAAGAGAAAAAGTTGAAAATGAAGAAGTCTTTAAAAAAACAGGAACAGGTAATTTAAATTAGTACCTATTATTAATTTACATTTATTTTTCTATAATAATTCGTTCGCTATTTCCGAAGCAAATTGCAGTGGCGTAGAAACTTATGTTTTTATTGATTCATAAAACACTGAAATTTTATTGTAAAGACCTTTATTTTTTGTTTTAGGGACAAAGCAAGTCTACGCTAGTAAATGGTTTGCATTTCCAGCTTTTGCATTTCTAATGGTGAAGGACAAAATCAAAGAAACAACAGATACTGAAAATGTAAGTAATTAATCATATTAGTCTTTCTGAAATTATATGAAGGTATTAGGCATAGTCGTTCTGCCAGGGCACTCTTCCGTCATTTATCATATACTCTGCAATTTCATTACGAACTTCTCGAGCAGAAAGTGGAGATTTCCTAGGAACTTTCTTTAGGGAAGTAAAGATTCGGTTGAAGTAGGTTCTTGTCTCCAAGTTCCAGCAATGAATTGTCCATTTTCTACGCTGTCGAATGTTCCTCTAGGAGTGTAAATATTTCTTGAGGTCTGACTTTGTCTAAGAAAATTATGTAGGTATATAGTAGATCATACAATCGTTTTTGCCCTATTGGGTTGTAGCAATAAAGGTTTTCTTAAGACCCTAAATACTGCTGATACAATACCGAAGGCATTTTCAACTACTCTACGCGCCCTCGAAAGTCTATAATTAAAAATTCTTTCTCCGGAATCCTTCTGATGCACACCTGCATATGGTTTCATAACATTTTCGTGCAGAGCAAATGCATCGTCACCCAAAATTAAGTATGGTATATCTTTTTGTCGTCCTGAAGAGGTGTTGGTTTTAGAGATGTCAAACTTCCATCCTCAATTTTCTTCCACAAAATAGTATTTTTAAAGACCCCACCATCGGAAATACGGCCTTGGCAACCGACATTAGCAAACACAAAATTATAGTCTGCATCAACTAGGGCAAATAATACGATGCTAAAGAACGATTTGTAGTTGAAGTACTCGCTTCCGCTGCCTATAGGGGCCTGTAGCACGACATGCTTCCCATCTATCGCCCCAATACAGTGTGGGAAATTCCACTGTTGTTCAAATCTTTCAACAATTGCTAACCACTGCTCTGTACTAGTCGGAAGCTGAAACAAAAGAATTAAAAGTTATTATACCGGGTGAGAATGAATTAGTTTAGGTGTGATAGTCAAATTGCAGGGAATTTTACGAACATTGTGAAAGATATATACAGTGCGTCCATAAAGTAATGTATAAATTCATTTAAAATTCACGTATTTGTTTTTTGAAGAGTTAGAGCCTCTCAAAGTGTCAAAATGGCTGACTTTCAACTGTCAATATTTGGAAAATAGTTGAAGATAGGTATAGGACATTATACATGAAATAAATCTAGAATTTTCCGGGGAATCCAAAATGAAAAAATATACAGGGTGTTCCATTTAAAATAAGTAAGTTGGTGTTAGCCCCACCTACATGGAACACCCTGTATAAAAAATTTTGCTTTTAAAAAATGCGCAATTAAAAATACTAATCGACGTGTCCGAGGGTTTTTTCAAAAAACAAATACGTGAATTATAAATGAATTTATACATTACTTTATGGATGCACTGTATTATGTAGGTCATCTGATTTAAAATTTCAAGGTCCGTCTAAACCGGAAGCATCAAACAAATATATTTTAAGCCAAAATGGGCTTCTTACCAAATTGTTATACTGTTCCAAGTTTTAAAAATATATCTTAAGGCTAGGGCTTGGGATTTCATTGTCACCCAGTATTATTTTTCCAAACTCCAGAAATCGTTGTAAATTGCTATCAAAAAATACATTTAAAACGAGTATAATAATATAAAACGACTTTTTGTTTTTTTAAGGATACAAGTGACCATTATGTTGCTGAGCGTTTAAGCGATTCTGAAGCAGAAACAGACAGTTTAGTTGAATCAGAATCCGTTCCGAGTAATACAGAATCAGAGATACAAGAGACACCATCAGCATCACCTATTCCATCGACCTCACAGCATAGCCCATCAGGACCCACCCGCAAAAGAAAACCATTTTTGTCCCCCAAAAGGATACCACCTCCCAAAAAGAAGTCAACTGAAGAAGATCCTAGAGTGGCGTATGCATACGACATACTCAGAAAATTTTCGGAAACTCTAAAAGACGAATGTACGACTTTTGGACAACATATAGCTACAAAACTTGCAAAATTTAAAGATCCAGTGCGATCTGTAGTTATTCACAAAATCAATAATATAATATTTGATGCCGAAATAGGAAAGTACAACAACTACATAAGCAATGTTGAAGTTAATAAACCCTCAATGGTCCCGTTACCTTTTTCTGCACATCTTGCAAACAACACTACTTCCAACTACTCCTATAGGTCCTACAATTCGCAGATTAATGTACCGTCTTCTAACTCCAACTATAATAATTATTGTCAGGGTCCCAACATTTTACGAACTGACATACCGTCTCCTAACTCCAACTCTAACTATTCTTGCGACTCCTATAGTTCACAAACAAATTTAGCCTCTCCGGTACCTGGAACTATGGAAGATCAGACTTCCCAAAATAATTTGACTCCTTTGCAAGCACTGGTACAGTCATTTGATCCCAGTAATACTAATATCTAACTATTATGACTTATTTAATACTAATATACTATTAGTCATTTTGAAATAAAAAATACTTACTTACCTTAATATGTTGTTTTAATGCATTTACAAGAGCTTCGCATACTTCAGTTACTATGGTTGATATACATTGCTTAGAAATCTTAAAAGTATACATCAAGCTAGTGTATGAATCTCCGGTAGCCAAAAACCGAAGAGTTACAGCTAATCTTTCGTTAACTGGAATACACTCTCTAAAATTAGTATTTTTCTTCATTATTTTCGGACCAATTAGGCTAACAATAAACTCGAAATCTGTTGAGGACAGGCGACAAAAATTTTTGAACTGGCCTGTGTCTTGAATAGCTAAATCATTTAGCAGATCACTTCCACTGTATCTGCTTCTACTTTTAAATAACTCTGTCATCCAGTATCGGCGTTTTCTTACTAATTTCCTTTTGGCTTCGATATACCAGCATTAATAACAATAAACGCAGCGCAAGCAATTTTTATAGACTCGTCGTCCATGATGATACGGAAACTTATTTTGATTTTGATTAATATAAAAATGCGCGGGACAAAACTGGATCCTTCGCAAACACACACGAACTACTAAATGTTGCAGCAGTTTAGACGTTCTGCAAGCAATGTGCTTGTGAACGTTCGCGAACGTCTAGCGCTGCACGGCGCGGCGCGGCGCATCAGTGAGGAATTATTAACGTCAAAGGTTATTAAATATATATCAGAATATTGGCCTAAAGTTTCGCATTAAACAAATTCCATACAGTCCAAGCACGCTTGTAAACATCTTAACTGATTTGAGGATCGTTACTTAAAAATCTTTGTGTGATGGTAGTTTAGGCGTCGCCCACTCCCTGAAAAGGAGTTGACATACGAATTGCGGGAGAGAGACGCCCTTCTGCCGGGTGCGCTGAAATTCTTTTTCTTCCGGGAAATATTTCCTAACTTCGTGACATTGTTCCGATTTTAGATTTTGCGACTAACTTATCCAAACCGCTGGCCATAAAACGAAAAACTGTCCAAGAAGCGGAGCTTTAAAAAATACTTTTTGTTCACGAACTTTTTCCGCTTCGAAGCTATCAACCAAAACGTGCTTGGTGTGGCAAGGAGATATAAAAGCTCATGACACCCTTGCGCAATGATATCCACACACAAAAGCTGCAGTTGGCGAGGTTATGACATTATAATGCCCCCTCGCGTGGTGTAGGGAGGTTCCCAGCCGTTTCGCTGATTCGCTTGCTCCTTCAAAAAATTACATCTCTTCCTTTAGAGACCATGCTTGTATACGATTTTCAATCTTATAGTCTTTTAAATTCTGGTCGGGCAATAAGAGCTTCTAAGCCAACGGCCATCCCATTTAGTAATAAGTTTAACGTTAGAATGGTTTCGTATATTCTCCATTGTCTTGCCGAACACTGCATTATTCTAGAGGTTGGGACGCTTGCGCGAGCAGATCTCTTGGGACGCTTGCGCGAACAGACTAAAGTTAGCTACAGTGACTAGCACCCAAAGTTAGGCAACCCGGGTCGAGCAGACTGAAGTTAGCTACAGGGCCTAGCGCCCAAGTTAGGCAACCCGGGCGCGCAGACTGGAAGTTAGCTACAGTGCCTAGCGCTTCGGCAACCCTCCTACCAAGTTAGGCGCTCCACCTAGCGTCGAGGCAGTGTGGCTGCTCAAGTTAGGTAACCCGCTTGGCTACAGGTCAGTTACAGGTTGTTTGCGTGTGTACTTGTGAAATTGCTAAGATAGGAATGACGTCATAGGATCTCAGTCCGTCTAGACCCTGCCGTGCTGAGGGCTAGGGGGATAACGTGATAACCCCTAGCGAGATCTTTCGAAATTTCGTGTGGCATATAATATATAAAATAATACTGTGGTAGTCCTGTATACAATAAATGTTAAAAACGTAATTATTATTATTTTATTAAGAGAGTCATAAACTAAGTTGGTACACGTGTTTACTGAATCATGTTATCAAGGAAATAGCCTGCGGTAATTATAATTATGGAATTTACGTTAGGAGCGTCGGTAAATAATTTTAGGTGTTAATAAATTATAAATTAGCAGTTAAATATACGAGTTATTACAGGTGATAGCAGTATGAAAATATACATCCTCAGGTAATCTAAAAAATATGTGCAATGAGAAATTATGAAGACATATGCTAAAAATTATTAACAGTTATGTAGTGGTGTCATAATATGCCTACATATAAAGAACCTATAGTATGAGCTACCCCAAACCGTTGTACTAAATTAGAGGGATTTTAGGTCTGTTAATATAATAAGTATAAGTTAAGTTGGTAAGATGCTTTACTATTACACCATATCTATGAATAAAAAGTAAATATTAATCGGTTTAAAGTAGTTAAACATCCGTAAGTTTGACCGCCACGACAAGGCCCAAGTATATTGATCGAGAGGCCCCCACCCAACTCCCAGCCTTCGTAAAGAGTTCACAATTCAACTGAAAGAGAAAAACTTAAATAATTAAAAATGTATTAATAAAAACGGATGAAAAAAACATACCCTAAAGAGGCGTCAGCTGTATGTACAGCTGACGCCAAACCACCTACATCTTCGTAGGTGCATTCGGAACGTTGTCGGAGTCCGTAACAGCTTCGTACAATAGGGGCATCTAAGATGCCGACTAATGTGGGTTGTCCACGGACCCTTGATGGGGCTCTCACAAATAGGACACATTTGGACTTCTTCTTCTTCACGTACAACTTTTAGCAAATTCATTTTTTTTTGAATAACAAACAGTAAATGAAACAAATTATATAGGGTGTGTTGCTTATAAGAATTCATACGGGTAGTATATGAAAATGTTGAACATATTGCATATCATAAATCACAGACAAAGCATAATCAGGATTCGAGCGTTTATTTTACTGCACGATAAACCAAAGCTATGCCGCGGGCGCATCCGGATCTTGATATTATTAATAAAAATAATTGCGGTTTTGAATAAATAATTTTAAAGATTATGAAAAGAATACAATATTGCAAAAAACAAAGTTCTTAATCATTATGCATATTTACATCCACTATAAATTCCATTATTATGAAATGAAGTTTTATTTATTAGTGATGGGTACAGAAAGCGACTATGAAAATATTAAAATAATTAGCGTTTTTAAACGGAAACCAGTGTTGAGTTCAAAAAAAAATAGTCGATCCAATTTCATCCTTACCATTGTGGTCAACTATATTCTGTATAAAAAAGCTCGAACTGACTGCAGAAAAAGTTAATTCTGTTTAGTGTATTTAGTGTTGTTTTTTTTTAATTTTATTTCATGGTAAGTAAATATTTGTTGAAATTTGATTAACAGAAAAAAGAAATGAGATTTTTACTTGATTTTTATATGTGTGTGTTAAGTCTTAACGAATGGGAATAATGTTCAGGATCTTATGCTTATGTTTTTTTAATTTAGGTGACTTCTTAATTTTAACAGGGGTTCCATTATTAAAGAACATTATGCAGGGATAAAGGAAGGGATTAGTTTTTTAAATTAAGAATTACTATTTATGCAGTCTTTAGAAATCTTACTTGAATGCAGTTTTTCAATTTGAAAGCGAAATATTTTGTTATACAGGTATTTATTAATATTTGTTATACAGGATCTGTCTTGGGTTTTAAACCGAAACATTTTTTATGCAGTTATTTTTAGAAATCTTACTTGAATACATTTTTAAATTTTAAACTGATATATTTTGTTATACAACTATTTATTAATATTTGTTATACAGAACTTGTCTTAGGTTTTAAACCGAAACATTTTTTATGCAGTTTTTAGTAATCTTACTTGAATTTTATTTTAAACTGAAATATTCTGTTATACGGGTATTTATTAACCCTATTTTTTATACAGAACCTGTCTTAGGTTTTCCGAAACATTTTTTATGCAGTGTTTTAGTAATCTTACTTGAATACATTTTTTAAAATTTTAAACTGAAATTATATTTTGATACGGGTATTTATTAAACGTTGTTAAAACAGGACCTGTCTTAGGTTTTAAACCGAAACATTTTTATGCAGTTTTTAGAAATCTTACTTGAATTCAATTTTAAACTGAAATATTCTGTTATACGGGTATTTATTAACCTTATTTTTTATGCAGTATCTGTATTAGGTTTTAAACCGAAACATTTTTATGCAGTTATTTTTAAAAATCTTACTTGAATATATTATTTTTCAATTTTTATACTGGGTATTTATTAAACTAAACAACAGAGTTTTTTTAGTGATCTTACCTGAATAATGCAGAATGCTTTAAAAAATAGATTAAAATTATTTAAGAGTTAATATTTGTTGTTTTACTTAAACTTAAACTAAGTTATGAACTGAGAGAATTGTATTTAGGGGTCAGTTTAGGGTTTTATTTATGGGTAAAATTTTATTTTTAGGTTTTAAACAGCATAAGTTTTATACTAATGCCTTAAACATTTTTTTTATGTAAGTTTCGGTGTAGACTTTTTTATTTAGATTTAAACATTAGGGAAATTTCTAATTTTAAATGCATACTGTTTTTTAACCAAAGGTAATTGTTTCATTATTAATCTTTTTTTGGGTATTATAGGATTACACAGAAATAAACACACAGATATTTATTTAACCTTGTTTATTAAAAAAAACATATATTACAAAAAAGTCATTCTACATTGTTCTTAAATGCTAAGGGTGTTTCACAATAGTTGCTTCAAGACAGAAGGTTTCGGTATTTAGTCCTGTTGAATTTGACTGGTAAACGGCACTTATTAATGACCATACAGTGTCAAAGGTAACTTCGTGGGCTGGCTGTAAACGAACGTATCCTACGCCTTTTTGAATATCTTTTGAACAGAAAGTAAACCCAACTTTATCGACAGGTTCCAGTCCTTCTATTACATGATTAGTAACCTGTTTGATAGCTTTTTTATCCACCCTACAGGCTCTACATTTTCCGGGATTGGTTTTAGTTTAAACTCCAATTTTCTTTTAACGAGGTTAAATTTTTTTGTGTTTTGAACGGTTTCCTTTACAATATCATAGGTTTCCAATTTGTTGTATAATAATGCTTTTTCATGCAGCTGAGCCTTTAATCACATGGGAACACATCATGTATTAGATTTAAAATATATTGTATATATATTATAGATGCTATTATGTATATATTCCAGATATTGATTTTAGAACACACTATACACCCCTACCTCCACTAACACTATGTTTTAGATTTAATTATTGTGTGTTAATTAAATCTAAACCTCTACGTTCCCCTACATACGTATTCAATGATGTGCTTTATGTAAATATTTCAGATTTGATTTTGGTGTATAATAATGATCCTTTTATTTGTTTTTTTAATTTATTATGTTTTTTATATTTTAATCAAAGTTGTAATTATATTTTAGTTGTTATTTTATGACTTTATAATGAATTATGTATACCTAAACTGCCTTTTGTTTTTATTTGTAATAAATACTCTTGTTTCCAACGGTTTGGGGTGACTCATACTATAGGTTCTTTACATAGTAGGCATATTATGACACCACTACATATCTCTTAATAATTTTTAGCATATGTCTTCATAATTTCTCATTGCACATATTTTTTAGATTACCTGAGGCTGTATATTTTCATACTGCTATCACCTGTAATAACTCGTATATTTAACTGCTAATCTATAATTTATTAACACCTAAAATTATTTACCGACGCTCTGACGTAAATTCCCATAATTATAATTACCGCAGGCTAATTTCCCGGATAACATGATTCAGTAAACACGTGTACCATCTTGGTTTATGACTCTCTTAATAAAATAATAATAATTACGTTTTTAACATTTATTGTATACAGGACTACCACAGTATTATTTTATATATTATGTAATCTGTCTTAGCCTCTGGGGCCGGTATTATATACATTATATGCCACACGAAATTTCGAAAGATCTCGCTAGGGGTTATCGCTTGGGGTTGTCACGTTATCTAGCCCTCAGCACGGACAGGGTCTGAGACGGACTGAGATCCTATGACGTCATTCCTATCTTAGCAATTTCACAAGCACCACGTTTTTGCAGACAACCTGTAACTGACCTGTAGCCAAGCGGGGTTACCCAACTTGAGCAGCCACGCTGCCTCGACGCTAGGTGGAGCGCCTAACTTGGTAGGCGGGCTGCCGAAGTTCGACTGGTGTCCTGATGGTGTCTGGTAACGGACTGTAATACTATTACTGTTTTGTGTGTCTGGCTATTAATTTACTTTCATCCTCTTTAAAGCTCTCAATAATCTATTGTTTTTTTCTAATATTTCCCTTTCTGAATTTGCATTTCAGTAAACGCTAAAAACCTAAAACTTTGGGGAGTCTTTCAATTTAGTTAACAGTTGATTCGTGGTAGGGGTTGTGGCATAAATGGTTGTTGTTGTTGCAGTGGTATATAATGTAACTGTTGCTCTGCAGGTCCTATACTCTGCATTGGTCTTTGATGCATCTGCGGTTCTACTAAGAGTTTGCGTGAAATCTTAAAATCGTTTCTGCCAATTTTATAACATTTTGTGGAAGTCTAATCGACGTGTAACTCCAAGCTCAAAGGTACCAGTATTCAATCCAGAAGAATTACTCTGGTAAATGAATTGAGGAAGGTCTAGAAGATCAGTCCAAGCACGCTTGTAATCATCTTTATCATGTTCTCGTTTTTGAGGTCGTTATAAAAGTCTTTGTGTGATGGTAGTTTAGGTGTCGCCCACTCCCTGAAAAGGAGTCGACATACGAATGCGGAAAGACGCCCTTCTGCCGAATTACGCTGAAATTCTTCTTCGTCAGGGAATATACTCCTAACTTCGCGACACTGTTCCGGTTTTAGATTTTGCGACTTAACTTATCCAGCCCGCTTGGCCATAAAACGAAAAACTGTCCAAGAAGCGGAGCTTTAAAAAATACCTTTGCTGTTCACGACTTTTTCCACTTCGAAGCTATCAACCAAAACGTGTGTGGTAAAAGGAGATATAAAGGTACATGACACCCTTCACAAAAATAACCGCATGCAAAAGCAGCAGTTAACGAAGTAATTACATTATAATGCCCCTCATGATGGAGGAGATTTAGCCGCTAATCGGTATCTGTTTGTCCTTCAAAAACTAAATCTCTACCTTTCGATCCATACTGGTATACCACAATCTTATAGTCTTTTAAATTCTGGTCGGGCAATAAGAGCTTCTAAGCCAACGGCCATCCCATTTAGTAATAAGTTTAACGTTAGAATGGTTTCGTATATTCTCCATTGTCTTGCCGAACACTGCATTATTCATTAATTTGAACAGATTTTTCTCAAATTCATTTTTAGCCTGTTGACGTAATTTGGTATTTAAATCTATATACGACTTAAGCCAAAAAGACTGCTTAAATGATAAGACTCTATGTACTTTTATCAGTTTAACACCGAGTTTAATTGCCTGTTTTAAATTTCTATAATGTATTACATATTCCTTTTTGTCATGCAGTGTTGCCAATAGTTTCTCGTTTTTGATCCTTTAGGTACTCTATGCTCGGGACATGGGGGTAAATCTGCAAATTTGTCATGCAAATTATATGGAATCTCTAGATCTACTTCTAAAATATACTCCGTATCAGAGTCGTCAGGAACGTTCAAAACATCTAATTTTGTCACATCTTCCTGCCATTTAAAACCACCATACGGCAGTTTTGCGACATTGCCCAGCCATATTGATTATTTACGTCAAAGTACTTTAAATATATACTCTCTTTGGTATCATCATAGGTGGACATGCATTTGTTATTGGCCTCTGCATATCGCACCGAGCACTGGCTTAAACCGCCCCTTATGCCTTTTTCTATAAACTCAATAATTTCATTATCAGTTCAGGTGTTAAAGTCTGTCTCGGTTAAAACGTGATTTAATATAAACTGATGGTGAAAAGCTTGACCATTATGTGCAATTATTACGATATTTGTAAACTTTTTTCCCATTCTACCATTAATAATTTAATTGTACTCGAGAGTGTGTTCATCGATAGTTTCACATCTCTGGAAAAACATAATGTGTAAATAATGCAATAGCATTAAATCTGGTACTTCTTTTTGCCTTAAGTTTATCTTCGGGAATGTTTGAATTTTTCACAATTTATTTATTACTTATTTACGCAAACTTCCAAAATGGAGAAGCTGCTGTAGAGAAGAGACCAGACACTGTAAAGACAACTGCTTGATCTGAAGTTTTGACTGATACGAACAGCGATGCACAGATGACAAAGTGTAATGAGACACCCTTTGGTGTCTGAAGTAAATCAATATATTTATTGCAATTAGGTTTAATAACTTGGTACAGAAATATCAGAGGTTGTTCATGAGTATAAATCAGGTTATCCTCTTGACCGTTTAAATACCAATAAAAAAGTAAAGGAATTAAAAAAACATCCAAATTATATAATAGGAATGGGATGTAAATGTAAATAATTAATCTATATGAGCAATATAATACCTAATATAAATTACTACATACAGGACGGTCCAAGGGTTTTCAAATAAATATATAACGGCTCATTAATCTCCAAGTCACTTGCTACCCGTAATTTGGGGGTTCCGCGACTTTGATCTGCTTTTTTAGATTTGTGGCTAACTTATCTAAACCGGTATGGGGGTTGAATATAATGTGGATATGAATATGTTTGCATGGAACTAGGAGGATGCTGATACCCGACCAAGCCTTGAGTATAATTATTAATAGGACCCTGAAACTGACTATGCTGCATTTGTTGCAGTAACATATTATAATAATAATTATAAATATTTTGCCAAAATTCTTTCTTTTTAAATCCTTTCTTAAATCTTCCCTATACATAAAATTCTAAAATTATTCATAGGTTCCTACAGTTAAGTAGGAGGTATAATTCATACTTTTAGGAGGTTACAGAGATTCCTAAAGTTAATTAGAAGATGGGATTCTTACGAACTTCAACCCTTTAAGGAAGCAAGGAGGGATAGGTTTTGAACTACTCGCAAGTTTTGGCCTTTTTATAACCATAAGGCACAGAGTCAAAATTACACAATATGCCTTCGCCCCATTCGGTTCCATAGAATTCCCAAACAATTTTTCCCTGCATACTCATCCTTCTTTTTACCAAGGATGGACTCGTTTACAGGAAGGTTATGTGGGTTATCCTGTGATTTAACTCGTCAGGAACGCTGATAATATCTAATTCTGATATCTCATCTTCTGACAGCCATTTAAAACCTCCATACGGCAGACTTTGAGACATCGCCCAACCATATTGATTATTAACGTCAAAGGATTTTAAAAATATATATCGAGAATATTGGCCTAAAAGTTTCCTCGTGCACTTGAATTAAATTCCACACAGTCCAAGCACGCTTGTAAGCTTCTTTACTGATGTCCCTGTTTTAGACTCGTCGTAGAAATCTCTGTGTGATGGTAGTTTTTAGGCCGCCCACTCCCTGAAAAGGAGTCGACATACGAATGCGGGAAGACGCCCTTCTGTCGAATTAACTGAAATTTGTTATCATCAGGGAAGAACTTTCTGATCTCGCGACATTGTTCGGACTTAAATTTTGATTTAGTTTATCTAGGCTACTAGCCATAAAGCGAAAACTGTCCAAGAATCGCAACTTTAAAAATACTTTTTGTTCACGACTTTTTCCACTTCGAAGCTATCAACCAAAACGTGTTTGGTAAAAGGAAATATAAAGGTACATGACACCCTTCACAAAAATAACCGCATGCAAAAGCAGCAGTTAACGAAGTAATTACATTATAATGCCCCTCATGATGGAGGAGATTTAGCCGCTAATCGGTATCTGTTTGTCCTTCAAAAACTAAATCTCTACCTTTCGATCCATACTGGTATACCACAATCTTATAGTCTTTTAAATTCTGGTCGGGCAATAAGAGCTTCTAAGCCAACGGCCATCCCATTTAGTAATAAGTTTAACGTTAGAATGGTTTCGTATATTCTCCATTGTCTTGCCGAACACTGCATTATTCATTAATTTGAACAGATTTTTCTCAAATTCATTTTTAGCCTGTTGACGTAATTTGGTATTTAAATCTATATACGACTTAAGCCAAAAAGACTGCTTAAATGATAAGACTCTATGTACTTTTATCAGTTTAACACCGAGTTTAATTGCCTGTTTTAAATTTCTATAATGTATTACATATTCCTTTTTGTCATGCAGTGTTGCCAATAGTTTCTCGTTTTTTGATCCTTTAGGTACTCTATGCTCGGGACATGGGGGTAAATCTGCAAATTTGTCATGCAAATTATATGGAATCTCTAGATCTACTTCTAAAATATACTCCGTATCAGAGTCGTCAGGAACGTTCAAAACATCTAATTTTGTCACATCTTCCTGCCATTTAAAACCACCATACGGCAGTTTTTGCGACATTGCCCAGCCATATTGATTATTTACGTCAAAGTACTTTAAATATATACTCTCTTTGGTATCATCATAGGTGGACATGCATTTGTTATTGGCCTCTGCATATCGCACCGAGCACTGGCTTAAACCGCCCCTTATGCCTTTTTCTATAAACTCAATAATTTCATTATCAGTTCAGGTGTTAAAGTCTGTCTCGGTTAAAACGTGATTTAATATAAACTGATGGTGAAAAAGCTTGACCATTATGTGCAATTATTACGATATTTGTAAACTTTTTCCCATTCTACCATTAATAATTTAATTGTACTCGAGAGTGTGTTCATCGATAGTTTCACATCTCTGGAAAAACATAATGTGTAAATAATGCAATAGCATTAAATCTGGTACTTCTTTGCCTTAAGTTTATCTTCGAGAATGTTTGAATTTTTTTCACAATTTATTTATTACTTATTTACGCAAACTTCCAAAATGGAGAAGCTGCTGTAGAGAAAGAGACCAGACACTGTAAAGACAACTGCTTGATCTGGAAGTTTTGACTGATACGAACAGCGATGCACAAATGACAAAATTGTAATGAGACACCCTTTGGTCTGAAGTATCAATATATTTATTGCAATTATGTTTAATAACTTGGTAGATATCAGGGTGTTCATAGTATAAATAAGGTTATCCTCTTGATTATTAACTCGTGGCAAATTTGCTGAGGTGACCATCCTGGTTTGAGAATTGACAGAAATTTTTATCTTTATTTGATACACACTAGCAACTATAATCTCTTTGAGCATTGACTCAAACCTCCTTTAATACCGTTTAAATACCAATAAAAAGTAAAGGAATTAAAAAAACATCCAAATTATATAATAGGAATGGGATGTAAATGTAAATAATTAATCTATATGAGCAATATAATACCTAATATAAATTACTACATACAGGACTGTCCAAGGGTTTTCAAATAAATATATAACGGCTCATTAATCTCCAAGTCACTTGCTACCCGTAATTTGGGGGTTCCGCGACTTTGATCTGCTTTTTTAGATTTGTGGCTAACTTATCTAAACCGGTATGGGGGTTGAATATAATGTGGATATGAATATGTTTGCATGGAACTAGGAGGATGCTGATACCCGACCAAGCCTTGAGTATAATTATTAATAGGACCCTGAAACTGACTATGCTGCATTTGTTGCAGTAACATATTATAATAATAATTATAAATATTTTGCCAAAATTCTTTCTTTTTTAAATCCTTTCTTAAATCTTCCCTATACATAAAATTCTAAAATTATTCATAGGTTCCTACAGTTAAGTAGGAGGTATAATTCATACTTTTAGGAGGTTACAGAGATTCCTAAAGTTAATTAGAAGATGGGATTCTTACGAACTTCAACCCTTTAAGGAAGCAAGGAGGGATAGGTTTTGAACTCCAAGTTTTTGAGCATGTCATCATAGAAATTTTCTGTTTTAACATGTAATATTAAAGAATCGGTGTCAGTGTAAACTAAAACCGCTTTATTACCGTATTTGGGCTTAATATACCCGTACAAAAAGTCGTACATAATATTGGAAATGTCCAAGATGCTGAAACCTACATAAATGGGCTTATAATATATGACTTTTTTGTTATTGTTATGTGACTAGAACTATATTAATATCATCAACAATTAATTATTGTCCATTAGTGGTTTTAAGAATAATGGTTCAGTAAGATTCACAATGTTATTGCAATTTAAATTTCCCAACTGAGTTTCATAGAATACATCGTTTCTAATGTTACATCAAGTAGAGCATCAAGCTCTAGAATAATACAAACTTGATACTGATATACCTTTGGAACTTAATAGGGTATAGTTTAGGATCAATTATAGTGATATTTTCAATATTTTTCCATGAACACCAGTTGATATGCATATGTAGTCATTTGTCTTTTCCATAGTTTTCTATTATATAATAGTAACCCTTTTGGTTAAACAAACCCAATATTTACGAATTAACTTTCTTAAGCAATTTCTCCTTTTCTTACTTCGGTAAGTGTCTTTATTTTTATTTTTGCTACAACAAGTGAGTAAATGCAAAGAATAACATATTATTATTTCAACAATGAAAACAAAATCACATAAAATATAAGTCATAACTTTCGTTGGACATGCAAGATGGTATTAAGTTAAGATACCAAACGATAACCACCACAATTTTTCATTTTTCTCATTTTTTAAAATTAAAAAGAATAAGGCTTTATTTAATACAGGATTCTTTTCAAAGATGCATATTTGTGTTTTACATCTGCCTGGTTCCCTCCAGTGACAGTGGGGTGAAGCAGACAGATGTGATGGAGCATCACTAAAATAGAAATCTTTAATTTTTCTCCACTTTTTAAAAAAGTGGCGGTCGGTAAAACAGAGACCTGTAAAAATAATCACTGTCAACGAGCCGAATCACGTAGAAATGTATTTACAGTTGCATATTCACATAAAAATAAAATACAATTTTTTGATGACTGGTGCCATCTTGCATCTTCAATGGGAGTTTAAACTATATAATTAAAAAATGACAAGGTCTTCAAAACGTGTACCGGCAACATGGTGTCTTGAAAAAAGTTTATCTGCATTTTTTAGAAATTAAGGCTAATTAAATTAATTTTTGTAATCAAAGTAGTGTTTAATCATGTAAAATTTTAGTAGTTTTATAATATAAATATGTTCTGTTCGGCACAAGATGCTAGTTTTCAACTTAAATTCACCTTGGTAAGTCTTAAAATTGTAAAGGGGACGATTGTGTTCTCTTTAGTTTCAGTTTTGTTAATAGAGAGTATACAATGTGCTTTTTCTTTGCTTTACAGAAGCCCTGAAGAAGGAATAAAGATTTCCGAAAGCTAGGCTAACAAAAAGAGTTTTACTTAACGGCCCCTAACTAACACTGACTGCAACCTTCCACAGAAAGCCTATCAACTACATCCAATATGGCGGCGCTACTAGTCAAGTAGTGTATAATAAACTGTCGTTCCTTAGTACTTAAATATTTGTTATTGGGCATGTTTATCGTAATCAAAATATTTTTTTATGATATTTAATCGTAAAATATTACATATTATACAGTGTGTCCGATAAAGTTGAAACCATATGGAAAACGTTTTCATTATTCGTTTTCGAAAAAAAAATTCTTTATACAAAGTTCTGCATGGTCTAAAACTTCATATGCAATTATTAAATTTTAATTTTCTTTAGTCTTATACGAGATATGTTAAAAAATAGAATTTTGCTCAAGAGTAAAGTACCTTAATTTCTGAAAAAATCAGAAAGTGCTATTAAAGAAAGTTGTTCAGAATTAATGAGCATGTACAAATATGAAATTACAGCAATTAAGCATAAGCATTCAGATTTGGTGAAAAACGCTAAAATTGTATCCTGCCAGAAAAGTAATAATAATTTATATGGAAGGAATTTTTATACTAAACTGCTGTAACTGCATATTTGGACGTCTTTTTTTTTACTTTTTAAAATAAAATTTTTGATATTAAAAACTAAGGTACTTTACTGTTTAAGCAAAATTTATATTTTTTGACATATCTCATATAGGATTTAAAAAAATAATAAAATTTGATAACTGCATATTGACTGAACTTTTTCCCAAAATGAATAATAAAAAAGTTTTCCATATGGTTATAACTTTATTAGACGCAGTGTATAATACAGTAAAAATTAATTTTAGTGTTTAAACAAAAAAAATGAAAAAAAAATTTTTTTTATAGAAATAGAAATTGACATACTTACCAAAGCAGTATTAATTTTTAGGTCGAATTTCGCATTACATTTTACACTGCTTTTATTTTAAACATGTAGACTAGAAAATTTTTAAATATTAGCATTATATTTGTATCTGTTTTGTTCGAATATTTTCGAATGTAGAATATATTATTAATGTTCCTTTAAAATTACAATTAAATACATATTATGTTTTTACTTACAATGTTCACAAAATTTAATAGATGATTAAATTTAACATACATTCTGAGCTTGATATGTATTTATTTAGTTATTTATTTCACTTTATTTTCTATAATAATCCAAAAGGATATGACAACGTCAAAAAATACAAATTAGTACTATAATTAAAAAATGTACAATAATATTGTTTTAGCAATCTTAAGTTTATACAAAATAAAATAAAATGCTAGACAAACTAATGTACTTTAAAACAGATTACAAATCACACAACCCCACCAAATTTGTTTTCACCATACTTGAGCAGGTATCATCTGAAAATAAATACTAATATTATAAACTAACTTACAAACATTAAAAATATGTTATGCGAACTATTTATTCTTTTTGTTGCCAGATTTTATCCGCTTCAATTGGGGGAGGCATATTATTATTTTTGAAAGTTAAAACATGATTTTTTGTTTGGCAAAATTTTTTAAAAATAGATTTGAAAATTTAAATAAAAATTCTTTAACTATATAATTTGTGTCATGTTTTTGACAATTATGCCCCAAAAATAAATTTTAATCTACACCATTAATATTATTAAGAGACAGTTCTCTTAAAAAAACTGATGTTTTGGTTAATAGTCCTTCTATAGTCATATACATATAAGCTGCACATATCACGTCATGGTTAGGGTAGCATAATCCACCCTGTCGTTTGCAGAAATAAGAGTAGTTTGATCCAAACTGCCAGTGCAACTTATACGTTGTTTTAGAATGAAAAATTTTATTGTAAAAATAGACATTTTAACAATTTAAGATTAATTCAGTGACCTATTTTTTCTTCTGTGTTACACTTTAGTAGTAAAAATTAAAAGGTACCCACCTGGTTTTAAGCGTGGCCTGTTCAATGGTTCATCCAAAATATCCCCTGTATTAGTATAAAATTTTGTACTGCATTCTATATCGTCACTTTGAAAATGTAACTTATAAACCTACTAAGAACATAGACAACTTTATATTTTTAAACAAAATACAATTAGGATCAATTATACCTTATAGAATGTGTTGTTGGAATAAAATTCTCCCTACGAATAGCATGTATCCATTTGTTTTTAAAATCTTCATTTGAGGAAAAAGAAAAAACTGAAACCGTTGGGCCTTTACTGGCACTGGTACTCTTACAAAGAGGCACACAACAAGAGTACGGCATTTTCAAAAAACTTCATAATTTGTTAAAAAACAGAAATTTACTATAAATTTAGTATATAACCTCTCGTCTTTTGAGTGTGAAAATCGCAGAGAAAATCACAAAAAACATTAAACACTATACTAAGAGGGTCCTTTTAGTTCACTAGGCCAATAAAAAGTTAATAACACAATGTTTTAATTAGAAAAAAACTGGTTTAAACGGATGTAAACAACCACTTGTTGATACACCACTACACAAACATCACAAGAAAAAAGGTAAATAAAACATACACTGTACTAACAGTTGCAAAAATCAATTTTAAACGTCCTTTATGTCCACTTAAAACAATTAAAAGGTAAAAACAACCGTTGAAAACGAAAAAAACTGACAAAAACACTATACTTGTCTACTGTACAAAAAAACAAGAGATTCCGCCATTTTTATCGTCGGATGACAGTTGATTGGCTTTCCGTGAAGTCGGTGTTGATCCATGGTCCGGCCAGCTTGGACTAGGCAACCTACAATACATGTACGTCTGCAAACTTGTGTTGCTTTCGTGGAATTCAGTAATTCTACTGTAGTCTGTAGTAGTACTAAGCAATGGTTTATAGTCATCGAGATAAAATAAAATTATTCTCTATAATTGTAGTTTTGTTTAAAAATATAAAAGTTGTCTATGTTCTTAGTAGGTTTATAAGGTTACATTTTCAAAGTGATGATACAGAACAGTAGTACAAAATTTTTATACTAATACAGGGATATTTTGCACATACCATTGAACAGGCCACGCTTAAAACCAGTGTGGGTACCTTTTAATTTTTTCTACTAAAGTGTAAACACAGAAGAAAAAATAGGTCACTGAATTAATCTTTAAATTGTTAAAATGTCTTTATTTTTACAATAAAATTTTCATTCTAAAACAACGTATAAGTTGCACTGGCAGTTTGGATCAACTACTCTTATTTCTGCAAACGACAGGGGTGGATTATGCTACCCTAACCATGACGTTGTGATATGTGCAGCTTATATGTATATAACTATAGAAAAACTATTAACCAAAACATCAGTTTTTTAAGAAAACAGAACCATAAGAGAAATTGTTACAGTTCTGTCTTAATAATATTAATGGTGTAGATCAAAATTTATTTTTGGGAGATATTTGTCAAAAACATGACACAAATTATATATAAAGAATTTTATTTAAATTTTCAAATCTCTTTTAAAAATTTTGCCAACCAAAAATTATGTTTTAACTTCCAAAAATAATATCTCAATGCCTCAATTGAAGCGGATACAAATCTGGCAACAAAAGAATAAATAGTTCGCATAACATATTTTTAATGTTTATAAGTTAGTTTATAATATTAAGTATTTATTTTCAGATGATACCTGCTCAAGTATGGTGAAAACAAATTTGGTGGGGTTGTGTGATTTGTAATCTGTTTTAAAGTACATTAGTTTGTCTAGCATTTTATTTTATTTTGTATAAACTTAAGATTGTTAAAACAATATTATTGTACATTTTTTAATAATATAGTACTAATTTGTATTTTTTGACGTTGTCATATCCTTTGGATTATTATAGACAATAAAGTGAAATAAAATGAAATAAATACATATCAAGCTCAGAATGTATGTTAAATTTAATCATCTATTAAATTTTGTGAACATTGTGAAGTAAAAACATAATATGTATTTAATTGTAATGTTAAATGTACGATTATAATATATTCTACATTCGAAAATATTCGAACAAAACAGATAGAAATATAATGCTAATATTTAAAATTTTCTAGTCTACATGTTTAAAATAAAAGCAGTGTAAATACTAATGCGAAATTCGACCCAAAAATTAATACTGCTTTGGTAAGCATGTCAATTTCTTTTTCTATAAAAAAATGTTTTTTCACTTTCTATTTAAGACTAAAATTAATATTAATTGGATTATACACTGCGTCTGATAAAGTTGTAACCATATGGAAAACTTTTATTATTATTCATTTTGGGAAAAAGTTCAGTCAATATGCAGTTATCAAATTTTATTATTTTTTTAAATCCTATATGAGATATGTCAAAAAATATAAATTTTGCTCAAACAGTAAAGTACCTTAGTTTTAATATCAAAAATTTTATTTAAAAAGTAAAAAAAAGACGTACAAATATGCAGTTACAGCAGTTTAGTATAAAGAATTCCTTCCATATAAATTATTATTACTTTTTTGGCAGGATACAATTTTGGCCGTTTTCACCAAATCTGAATGCTTATGCTTAATTGCTGTAATTTCATATTTGTACATGCTCATTAATTCTGAACAACTTTCTTTAATAGCACTTTCTGATTTTGTACAAAAATTAAGGTACTTTACTCTTGAGCAAAATTCTCATTTTTTAACATATTCGTATAAGACTAAAAGAAAATTAAAATTTAATAATTGCATATTAAGTTTTAGACCATGCAGAACTCTAATCAAATAAATTTTTTTCGAAAATTAATAATAAAGTTTTCCATATGGTTCCAATTCCTTATCAGACACACTGTATAATATGTAATATTTTACGATTAAATATCATAAAAAAATATTTGATTACGATAAACATGCCCAATAACAAATATCACTCGGCAAGTAGCGCTATTGAACGTTGATGTGTCATGATTATTTTTTACCGGGCACGTGTATGACGTCACTACTGTCTACTATCCTTATTTTTACTATATTCTCCTTCTTTTCCACTAAATTCCTGATATAACACTAAATTGGCACACAATATTTCATTTTACATTAAAAATCTTAAAACCTGTTTTTTACTGATTATGCTCTTTCTTTATTAATATAATAAGAGGTTTGTTTTAAAATCGTTTATCATGTTTAAAACCACTATACACATAGGTGTATGCATGGTTGCAGCGTTTTGGGCGTAAAAATTAGAATTTAATAAAAAAACGTGTAAAATAACTAAAAAGAGGCTTTAAGATGTTCATAAAATATTGTATGCCAATTTATTGTTATATCACACTCTCAGCAAAAAAAGGCCAAATTAAGGATAGTTTGAATTTCAAATTTGATGATGAATAATGGCACGCTCAGTAGTGACGTCATACACGCGCCCGGTAAAAATAATCGCGGCAGATCAACGTGCCTTGCGGTCACTTCGTAATATTTTTATTAACACGTCTTAAAACTTAATAAAGTTTTAAACAAAATGTTTAGAGCTCCCAACAGTCTACTTGAATATCTTGCCTTCTCGACTAGCCATCACAATTAATCACACAACATTACACTTATTAGGTAATGAATACATTTAATTATGTCTATTAAAAACTCTTTCTTTAAAAAGACCATCATTTTATTTTTATTCGCTCCAAAAATACATAATAAACATTTTGTTTGACCTAATTTTAATTTGCATGATTTTTAACAATAAAATGTTATGAAAAGGCTTACTTTAAATTATGTAAAAACATAAAATAAGTTGTTTAGCTGCCATTATAAATAAAACAGATCGAAAAAATTGCTTTTTAATGTTAGTTAAATACCAATGTTAATAATATGGTTTAAAAGTATGAATATGCGTTGAAGGTTTGCCTTCAAAAATCCAATATTTATTTGCCTGCAACAAAAACGTGTTTTATTTAACTAGTGATTCGTATGCCGCCATTTTTGCAATTCGCCTGGCATGTAATATTTATTGGCAATTGCTATTTATTTAGGCTGAGTTTTAATGCGTATAAGATGTTGGCATAATATTGCTACCAATTGCCAATAGACCCACCTCAAAAAGTCCTGCTGGCACCCCACCTCCCCTCAAAGTTGGTTAAGGGATTGATATAGTTTTCTAATATCTTCTAAACGGTAAATGATAAAAGCTGATTTTAGTGTCGTTAGATAGAGCACAAAATTCTGCAAAAATAGTAATAATTAAAATTGTATTTTTGTTTTATTTCACGTAAGAATCTCCAATATAGGAAAAGTTGGAGGGAGCATCCACAAGAGCATTTTTACGGATATATCTTCCAAACCGTCTACCAAACAAAAAATATAAGACACAAAAAATTAAGGCCAAAGTTTTCCCTATCGAATGGTGTATAACACTATAATATTTTCTTTTAAATTAAAGCTACCAGTGGCGTACAAAGTAGCACTACACCAGTATAGTAGGTAGTTAAAAATAGAAATTTTTAATGTCATACTTTTATTTTATTTTTTTTTCAGAATATTTCTCACTTTTAGTTAGTTGGTAATATTACCTTATAGTAACACTAGAAATTGTATTTTTGTTGATTTAGTAAAATTCTACAACAAAAAAAATGTTGGAGGGAGCATCTACACGGCACTTTTTACGATATATCTTCCAAACCATCCACCAAATAAAAAAAATATAGAATTCAAAAATAAAGGCCAAAGTTTTCCCTATCGAAATGGAGTTTAACATTATACTATTATCTTTTAAAAAAAAGCTACCAGTAGGCAGTACAAAAGTAGCACTACACCAGTATAGTACCTAAAAGCAAATTTTTAATGTTATACTTTTAATTTTTTAAAATATTTTTACTTTAGTTTTATTAATTTATAATTATTTCTAATTCTGCATACTAGTAATAATAAATAATCATATTACACGGAAAAAATAATTTACCAGTACAAAAATCAAAATTCAAGACGTGTGGATTGAGTTTGGTACTGGGTAAAAATGTAAGACATATTTCGTGTATCAGAAATTGCTAAAAATCAATGAAAAAGTCTAGCCCTTTCTTTTTTCATTCACTAACGGTTGCGATACCACGTCACTCCTTTTATGGAAAAGGGAAAAAAGTGTTGGGAAGCTTGAGAATCTTTTCCGGAAGTTACAGCTACTTTCATTGATTTATTGCAGCATTCAAAAAACCTTCATCTCGGCATTAAGTGTGATCTCAAAATTCGTTGTAATCCATTTACGATAAACATTCTGATAGTGCAACATTGGATATTTGTCGAATGCAACTTTCTGCTCAAAAGCCGAACGGTTGAGAATTTTCCTCAACAATGATATGCTTTAGCACTTCACATTAATCAATGCATTTATCAAGCAGGTTGTTTGGGGTAATCTTCTGCCAACCAGTGGTTGAACTTCCATGTCCATCTGAATGGGGATGGATTTTAGAGAATACTAAATGGACACCACTGTGGACCACTTTAAAAAATGAAAAATATCATCTGATACACTATTAAAATGTAAATGTGGCACAAATTGTAAATGTTGTTTTAAAAAATTTAAAATGTACTAGGTTATGTTTGTGTGCGGAATGTTGTAATTAGGTATTTTTAGGTTGTGTAATAATGTGTTTTTTTATTGATGTTATATACAGTGTGTCCCAGGATAGATGTTACAAGAGGACAAATGGAACAAAAATTTTTAAATTTTAAAACGAAATTTTGGGCGACCGGTCGCATGGTCCAAAACTAATAAATACAAAACTTTACTTCAATTGGTATTAAACAGGGCGAGTTAAAAAATTGACAAAATATTTTTTTACTAACGTGTTTAACTTAAATCTTGACATAAAATTTAGATCTCTACAACATTTACCTACTACAATTTTGTCCTATTTTTAAAAATAAAGGTACTTTATCCTTGGTCATTTTTCATATTTTTAGTTATAACTTGCCCTGTATATTACCAATTGAAATCAAATTTTGTATTTATTAGTTTTGGACCATGCGACCAGTTTCCCAAAAGGACGATTAAATATTCCAAAACTTTTGGTAAATTTGTCCTCTTGTAACACCTATCCTGGGACACACTGTATAAGCCATATTTGTTGTTATCTTTATAATAAAAGTTATTATAATACTGTTGTTATTTATTTAAAAATATGATGAATCAAATTATAAAACAAAAGAAATAAGTAAATAAAATGTAAAGTATAATTATTAATTAATAAATCTAAAGTGAAAATAATCTTTTAAAATTTAAGAATAACATTAAATATTTCGATTTCTAGGTACTTTATTGTGTAGTACTAATTTGGTACGCCACTGGTAGCTTTATTTTTAAAAGATAATAGTCTAAATGATAACTTTGTGGTCTGTCGTTTATGTTGTTTATTTTTTTGTTAATGGTTTGAAAGATATATGGTAAAAGTGCCGTATGGATACTCCTTCGACTTTTTTTTGTTGTAGAGTCTTACCAAAAAAACAAAAATATTATTTTAATATTACTATTATGCGCAATAAGGTAATATTACCAATTAATATAACTAAAGTGAGAAATATTCTGAAAAAAATAAAATAAAAAGTATGACATTAAAAATTTCATTTTTAACTACCTACTATACTGGTGTAGTGCTACTTTTTGTACGCCACTGGTAGCTTTTAATTTAAAAGAAAATAGTATAGTGTTATACACCATTCGATAGGAAAACTTTGGCCTTAATTTTTGTGTCTTATATTTTTTTGTTTGGCAGACGGTTTGGAAGATATAGCGTAAAAAATGCCTTGTGGATGCTCTCTCCAACTTTTTCTATATTGAGATTCGTTGTAAAAACAAAAATACAATTTTAATTATTACTATTTTGCAGAATTCTGTAGCTCCATCTAACGACACTAAAATCAGTTTTTATCATTTACCGTTTAGAAGATATTAGAGGAAAAAACTATATCAATCCCTTAACCAACTTTGAGGGGGGTGGGGGGTGCCAGCTGGACTTTTTGAGGTGGGTCATGCTAAAATCTACCTCAATGTTGACATACTTTATTCACTGTATAAAGCATTTGCTTCTACTCAAAAACTCGAAGTATCAGACC